>OZ012737.1:17861096-17951096 GCA_963859935.3 Lathyrus sativus
ATAAGACTGTAAATGAATGACAAATAAATTAAATCTACACGGGTAATCACTAAAATTAAATATTTAAGCTCAATGTTATTTGTATTCACTATAATCACATTGTATTATTGTATAATAAATGTAAATAATTTCTATATTTTTCTTCTTCTCCATCACCAAAGTTTTGGTTTCTTCACCTCTAAGAAACTAAGTTAAGAGACTAGAAATGAATGACCCATAATTCATACATATGCATAACAATTAAAATTAAATAATCAAGCTGAATATTATTTATATTCATCGTATTCACATTGACTTATGGTATATTATATCTAAAAATATTCAATATTTTTCTTCACCATCCCAAAGTTTTAAATTCTTTTATCACTAAGCTAAAAACATAATACACTATAGTAGATGTAAAACATTAATTATATTTTATTTTTCTACTCCATCACAAAATTTTAGGTTTTTCCCCACTAATAAAAAGTTAAAAGAATATAATCCATGACATATTTTTTATATAAAATAGGTAAATATTAAAATAAATAGTCAAGCTAGAGTTTATTGATAATTACCATTTTCACATTGAGTTATGGTAAGTTAGATGTAAAGTATATTCAATATGTTTCTTCTCCATCACCAAATTTCATGTTTCTTCGTCACTAATCCACAGAGTACTAAGACTGTAAATGAATGACAAATAAATTACATCTACACGGGTAATCACTAAAATTAAATATTTAAGCTCAATGTTATTTGTATTCACTATAATCACATTGTATTATGGTATAATAGATGTAAGCAATTTCTATATTTTTCTTCTTCTCCATCACCAAAGTTTTGGTTTCTTCACCTCTAAGAAATTAAGTTAAGAGACTACAAATGAATGACCCATAATTCATACATATGGATAACAATTAAAGTTAAATAATCAAGTTGAATATTATTTATATTCATCGTATTCACATTGACTTATGGTATATTACATCTAAAAATATTCAATATTTTTCTTCACCATCCCAAAGTTTTAAATTCTTTTATCACTAAGCTAAAAACATAATAGACTATAGTAGATGTAAAACATTAATTATATTTTATTTTTCTACTCCATCACAAAATTTTAGGTTTTTCCCCACTAAAAACAAAGTTAAAAGACTATAATCCATGACATATTTTTTTATATAAAATAGGTAAATATTAAAATAAATAGTCAAGCTAGAGTTTATTTATAATTACCATCTTCACATTGAGTTATGGTAAGTTAGATGTAAAATATATTCAATATGTTTCTTCTCCATCACCAAATTTCATGTTTCTTCGTCACTAATCCACAGTGTAATAAGACTGTAAATGAATGAAAAATAAATTACATCTACACGGGTAATCACTAAAATTAAATATTTAAGCTCAATGTTATTTGTATTCACTATAATCACATTGTATTATGGTATAATAGATGTAAACAATTTCTATATTTTTCTTCTTCTCCATCACCAAAGTTTTGGTTTCTTCACCTCTAAGAAACTAAGTTAAGAGACTACAAATGAATGACTCATAATTCATACATATGCATAACAATTAAAATTAAATAATCAAGCTGAATATTATTTATATTCATCGTATTCACATTGACTTATGGTATGTTACATCTAAAAATATTCAATATTTTTCTTCACCATCCCAAAGTTTTAAATTCTTTTATCACTAAGCTGAAAACATAATAGACTATAGTAGATGTAAAACATTAATTATATTTTATTTTTCTACTCCATCACAAAATTTTAGGTTTTTCCCCACTAAAAAAAAGTTAAAAGACTATAATCCATGACATATTTTTTATATAAATTAGGTAAATATTAAAATAAATAGTCAAGCTAGAGTTTATTGATAATTACCATTTTCACATTGAATTATGGTAAGTTATATGAAAAATATATTCAATATGTCTCTTCTCCATCACCAAATTTCATGTTTCTTCATCACTAATCCACAGAGTAATAAGACTGTAAATGAATGACAAATAAATTACATCTACACGGGTAATCACTAAAATTAAATATTTAAGCTCAATGTTATTTGTATTCACTATAATCACATTGTATTATGGTATAATAGATGTAAAGAATTTCTATATTTTTCTTCTTCTCCATCACCAAAGTTTTGGTTTCTTCACCTCTAAGAAACTAAGTTAAGAGACTACAAATGAATGACCCATAATTCATACATATGCATAACAATTAAAATTAAATAATCAAGCTGAATATTATTTATATTCATCGTATTCACATTGACTTATGGTATATTACATCTAAAAATATTCAATATTTTTCTTCACCATCCCAAAGTTTTAAATTCTTTTATCACTAAGCTGAAAACATAATAGACTATAGTAGATGCAAAACATTAATTATATTATATGTTTCTACTCCATCACAAAATTTTAGGTTTTTCCCCACTAAAAAAAAGTTAAAAGACTATAATCCATGACATATTTTTTATATAAATTAGGTAAATATTAAAATAAATAGTCAAGCTAGAGTTTATTGATAATTACCATTTTCACATTGAATTATGGTAAGTTATATGAAAAATATATTCAATATGTTTCTTCTCCATCACCAAATTTCATGTTTCTTCGTCACTAATCCACAGAGTAATAAGACTGTAAATGAATGACAAATAAATTACATCTACACGGGTAATCACTAAAATTAAATATTTAAGCTCAATGTTATTTGTATTCACTATAATCACATTGTATTATGGTATAATAGATTTAAACAATTTCTATATTTTTCTTCTTCTCCATCACCAAAGTTTTGGTTTCTTCACCTCTAAGAAACTAAGTTAAGAGACTACAAATGAATGACCCATAATTCATACATATGCATAACAATTAAAATTAAATAATCAAGCTGAATATTATTTATATTCATCGTATTCACATTGACTTATGGTATATTACATCTAAAAATATTCAATATTTTTCTTCACCATCCCAAAGTTTTAAATTCTTTTATCACTAAGCTGAAAACATAATAGACTATAGTAGATGCAAAACATTAATTATATTTTATTTTTCTACTCCATCACAAAATTTTAGGTTTTTCCCCACTAAAAACAAAGTTAAAAGACTATAATCCATGACATATTTTTTATATAAATTAGGTAAATATTAAAATAAATAGGCAAGCTAGAGTTGATTGATAATTACCATTTTCACATTGAGTTATGGTAAGTTAGATGTAAATATATTCAATATGTTTCTTCTCCATCACAAAATTTGATGTTTCTTCGTCACTAATCCACAGAGTAATAAGACTGTAAATGAATGACAAATAAATTACATCTACACGGGTAATCACTAAAATTAAATATTTAAGCTCAATGTTATTTGTATTCACTATAATCACATTGTATTATGGTATAATAGATGTAAACAATTTCTATATTTTTCTTCTTCTCCATCACCAAAGTTTTGGTTTCTTCACCTCTAACAAACTAAGTTAAGAGACTACAAATGAATGACCCATAATTCATAGATATGCATAACAATTAAAATTAAATAATCAAGCTGAATATTATTTATATTCATCGTATTCACATTGACTTATGGTATATTACATCTAAAAATATTCAATATTTTTTGTTCACCATCCCAAAGTTTTAAATTCTTTTATCACTAAGCTGAAAACATAATAGACTATAGTAGATGCAAAACATTAATTATATTTTATTTTTCTACTCCATCACAAAATTTTAGGTTTTTCCCCACTAAAAACAAAGTTAAAAGACTATAATCCATGACATATTTTTTATATAAAATAGGTAAATATTAAAATAAATAGTCAAGCTAGAGTTTATTGATAATTACCATTTTCACATTGAGTTATGGTAAGTTAGATGTAAATATATTCAATATGTTTCTTCTCCATCACCAAATTTCATGTTTCTTCGTCACTAATCCACAGAGTAATAAGACTGTAAATGAATGACAAATAAATTACATCTACATGGGTAATCACTAAAATTAAATATTTAAGCTCAATGTTATTTGTATTCACTATAATCACATTGTATTATGGTATAATAGATGTAAACAATTTCTATATTTTTCTTCTTCTCCATCACCAAAGTTTTGGTTTCTTCACCTCTAAGAAACTAAGTTAAGAGACTACAAATGAATGACCCATAATTCATACATATGCATAACAATTAAAATTAAATAATCAAGCTGAATATTATTTATATTCATCGTATTCACATTGACTTATGGTATATTACATCTAAAAATATTCAATATTTTTCTTCACCATCCCAAAGTTTTAAATTTTTTAATCACTAAGCTGAAAACATAATAGACTATAGTAGATGTAAAACATTAATTATATTTTATTTTTCTACTCCATCACAAAATTTTAGGTTTTTCTCCACTAAAAAAAAAGTTAAAAGACTATAATCCATGACATATTTTTTATATAAATTAGGTAAATATTAAAATAAATAGTCAAGCTAGAGTTTAATTATAATTACCATTTTCACATTGAGTTATGGTAAGTTAGATGTAAATATATTCAATATGTTTCTTCTCCATCACCAAATTTGATGTTTCTTCGTCACTAATCCACAGAGTAATAAGACTGTAAATGAATGACAAATAAATTACATCTACACGGGTAATCGCTAAAATTAAATATTTAAGCTCAATGTTATTTGTATTCACTATAATCACATTGTATTATGGTATAATAGATGTAAACAATTTCTATATTTTTCTTCTTCTCCATCACCAAAGTTTTGGTTTCTTTACCTCTAAGAAACTAAGTTAAGAGACTACAAATGAATGACGCATAATTCATACATATGCATAACAATGAAAATTAAATAATCAAGCTGAATATTATTTATATTCATCGTATTCACATTGACTTATGGTATATTACATCTAAAAATATTCAATATTTTTCTTCACCATCCCAAAGTTTTAAATTCTTTTATTACTAAGCTGAAAACATAATAGACTATAGTAGATGCAAAATATTAATTATATTTTATTTTTGTACTCCATCACAAAATTTTAGGTTTTTCCCCACTAAAAACAAAGTTAAAAGACTATGATCCATGACATATTTTTTAAATAAAATAGGTAAATATTAAAATAAATAGTCAAGCTAGAGTTTATTGATAATTAACATTTTCACATTGAGTTATGGTAAGTTTGATGTAAATATATTCAATATGTTTCTTCTCCATCACCAAATTTCATGTTTCTTCGTCACTAATCCACAGAGTAATAAGACTGTAAATGAATGACAAATAAATTACATCTACATGGGTAATCACTAAAATTAAATATTTAAGCTCAATGTTATTTGTATTCACTATAATCACATTGTAATATGGTATAATAGATGTAAACAATTTCTATATTTTTCTTCTTCTTCAACATCAAAGTTTTGGTTTCTTCACCTCTAAGAAACTAAGTTAAGAGACTACAAATGAATGACCCATAATTCATACATATGCATAACAATTAAAATTAAATAATCAATCACAATATTATTTATATTCATCGTATTCACATTGACTTATGGTATATTACATCTAAAAATATTCAATATTTTTCTTCACCATCCCAAAGTTTTAAATTCTTTTATCACTAAACTAAAAACCTAATACACTATAGTAGATGTAAAACATTAATTATATTTTATTTTTCTACTCCATCACAAAATTTTAGGTTTTTCCCCACTAATAAAAAGTTAAAACACTATAATCCATGACATATTTTTTATATAAAATAGGTAAATATTAAAATAAATAGTCAAGCTAGAGATTATTGATAATTACCATTTTCACATTGAGTTATGGTAAGTTAGATGTAAAATATATTCAATATGTTTCTTCTCCATCACCAAATTTCATGTTTCTTCGTCACTAATCCACAGAGTAATAAGACTTTAAATGAATGACAAATAAATTACATCTACACGGGTAATCACTAAAATTAAATATTTAAGCTCAATGTTATTTGTATTCACTATAATCACATTGTATTATGGTATAATAGATGTAAACAATTTCTATATTTTTCTTCTTCTCCATCACCAAAGTTTTGGTTTCTTCACCTCTAAGAAACTAAGTTAAGAGACTACAAATGAATGACCCATAATTCATACATATGGATAACAATTAAAGTTAAATAATCAAGCTGAATATTCTTTATATTCATCTTATTCACATTGACTTATGGTATATCACATCTAAAAATATTCAATATTTTTCTTCACCATCCCAAACTTTTAAATTCTTTTATCACTAAGCTAAAAACATAATAGACTATAGTAGATGTAAAACATAAATTATATTTTATTTTTCTACTCCATCACAAAATTTTAGATTTTTCCCCACTAAAAACAAAGTTAAAAGACTATAATCCATGACATATTTTTTATGTAAAATAGGTAAATATTAAAATAAATAGTCAAGCTAGAGTTTATTGATAATTACCATCTTCACATTGAGTTATGGTAAGTTAGATGTAAAATATATTCTATATGTTTCTTCTCCATCACCAAATTTCATGTTTCTTCGTCACTAATCCACAGAGTAATAAGACTGTAAATGAATGACAAATAAATTAAATCTACACGGGTAATCACTAAAATTAAATATTTCAGCTCAATGTTATTTGTATTCACTATAATCACATTGTATTATTGTATAATAAATGTAAATAATTTCTATATTTTTCTTCTTCTCCATCACCAAAGTTTTGGTTTCTTCACCTCTAAGAAACTAAGTTAAGAGACTACAAATGAATGACCCATAATTCATACATATGCATAACAATTAAAATTAAATAATCAAGCTGAATATTATTTATATTCATCGTATTCACATTGACTTATGGTATATTACATCTAAAAATATTCAATATTTTTCTTCACCATCCCAAAGTTTTAAATTCTTTTATCACTAAGCTAAAAACATAATACACTATAGTAGATGTAAAACATTAATTATATTTTATTTTTCTACTCCATCACAAAATTTTAGGTTTTTCCCCACTAATAAAAAGTTAAAAGACTATAATCCATGACATATTTTTTATATAAAATAGGTAAATATTAAAATAAATAGTCAAGCTAGAGTTTATTGATAATTACCATTTTCACATTGAGTTATGGTAAGTTAGATGTAAAGTATATTCAATATGTTTCTTCTCCATCACCAAATTTCATGTTTCTTCGTCACTAATCCACAGAGTAATAAGACTGTAAATGAATGACAAATAAATTACATCTACACGGGTAATCACTAAAATTAAATATTTAAGCTCAATGTTATTTGTATTCACTATAAACACATTGTATTATGGTATAATAGATGTAAGCAATTTCTATATTTTTCTTCTTCTCCATCACCAAAGTTTTGGTTTCTTCACCTCTAAGAAATTAAGTTAAGAGACTACAAATGAATGACCCATAATTCATACATATGGATAACAATTAAAGTTAAATAATCAAGTTGAATATTATTTATATTCATCGTATTCACATTGACTTATGGTATATTACATCTAAAAATATTCAATATTTTTCTTCACCATCCCAAAGTTTTAAATTCTTTTATCACTAAGCTAAAAACATAATAGACTATAGTAGATGTAAAACATTAATTATATTTTATTTTTCTACTCCATCACAAAATTTTAGGTTTTTCCCCACTAAAAACAAAGTTAAAAGACTATAATCCATGACATATTTTTTATATAAAATAGGTAAATATTAAAATAAATAGTCAAGCTAGAGTTTATTGATAATTACCATCTTCACATTGAGTTATGGTAAGTTAGATGTAAAATATATTCTATATGTTTCTTCTCCATCACCAAATTTCATGTTTCTTCGTCACTAATCCACAGAGTAATAAGACTGTAAATGAATGACAAATAAATTACATCTACACGGGTAATCACTAAAATTAAATATTTAAGCTCAATGTTATTTGTATTCACTATAATCACATTGTATTATGGTATAATAGATGTAAACAATTTCTATATTTTTCTTCTTCTCCATCACCAAAGTTTTGGTTTCTTCACCTCTAACAAACTAAGTTAAGAGACTACAAATGAATGACCCATAATTCATAGATATGCATAACAATTAAAATTAAATAATCAAGCTGAATATTATTTATATTCATCGTATTCACATTGACTTATGGTATATTACATCTAAAAATATTCAATATTTTTTGTTCACCATCCCAAAGTTTTAAATTCTTTTATCACTAAGCTGAAAACATAATAGACTATAGTAGATGCAAAACATTAATTATATTTTATTTTTCTACTCCATCACAAAATTTTAGGTTTTTCCCCACTAAAAACAAAGTTAAAAGACTATAATCCATGACATATTTTTTATATAAAATAGGTAAATATTAAAATAAATAGTCAAGCTAGAGTTTATTGATAATTACCATTTTCACATTGAGTTATGGTAAGTTAGATGTAAATATATTCAATATGTTTCTTCTCCATCACCAAATTTCATGTTTCTTCGTCACTAATCCACAGAGTAATAAGACTGTAAATGAATGACAAATAAATTACATCTACATGGGTAATCACTAAAATTAAATATTTAAGCTCAATGTTATTTGTATTCACTATAATCACATTGTATTATGGTATAATAGATGTAAACAATTTCTATATTTTTCTTCTTCTCCATCACCAAAGTTTTGGTTTCTTCACCTCTAAGAAACTAAGTTAAGAGACTACAAATGAATGACCCATAATTCATACATATGCATAACAATTAAAATTAAATAATCAAGCTGAATATTATTTATATTCATCGTATTCACATTGACTTATGGTATATTACATCTAAAAATATTCAATATTTTTCTTCACCATCCCAAAGTTTTAAATTTTTTAATCACTAAGCTGAAAACATAATAGACTATAGTAGATGTAAAACATTAATTATATTTTATTTTTCTACTCCATCACAAAATTTTAGGTTTTTCTCCACTAAAAAAAAAGTTAAAAGACTATAATCCATGACATATTTTTTATATAAATTAGGTAAATATTAAAATAAATAGTCAAGCTAGAGTTTAATTATAATTACCATTTTCACATTGAGTTATGGTAAGTTAGATGTAAATATATTCAATATGTTTCTTCTCCATCACCAAATTTGATGTTTCTTCGTCACTAATCCACAGAGTAATAAGACTGTAAATGAATGACAAATAAATTACATCTACACGGGTAATCGCTAAAATTAAATATTTAAGCTCAATGTTATTTGTATTCACTATAATCACATTGTATTATGGTATAATAGATGTAAACAATTTCTATATTTTTCTTCTTCTCCATCACCAAAGTTTTGGTTTCTTTACCTCTAAGAAACTAAGTTAAGAGACTACAAATGAATGACGCATAATTCATACATATGCATAACAATGAAAATTAAATAATCAAGCTGAATATTATTTATATTCATCGTATTCACATTGACTTATGGTATATTACATCTAAAAATATTCAATATTTTTCTTCACCATCCCAAAGTTTTAAATTCTTTTATTACTAAGCTGAAAACATAATAGACTATAGTAGATGCAAAATATTAATTATATTTTATTTTTGTACTCCATCACAAAATTTTAGGTTTTTCCCCACTAAAAACAAAGTTAAAAGACTATGATCCATGACATATTTTTTAAATAAAATAGGTAAATATTAAAATAAATAGTCAAGCTAGAGTTTATTGATAATTAACATTTTCACATTGAGTTATGGTAAGTTTGATGTAAATATATTCAATATGTTTCTTCTCCATCACCAAATTTCATGTTTCTTCGTCACTAATCCACAGAGTAATAAGACTGTAAATGAATGACAAATAAATTACATCTACATGGGTAATCACTAAAATTAAATATTTAAGCTCAATGTTATTTGTATTCACTATAATCACATTGTAATATGGTATAATAGATGTAAACAATTTCTATATTTTTCTTCTTCTTCAACATCAAAGTTTTGGTTTCTTCACCTCTAAGAAACTAAGTTAAGAGACTACAAATGAATGACCCATAATTCATACATATGCATAACAATTAAAATTAAATAATCAATCACAATATTATTTATATTCATCGTATTCACATTGACTTATGGTATATTACATCTAAAAATATTCAATATTTTTCTTCACCATCCCAAAGTTTTAAATTCTTTTATCACTAAACTAAAAACCTAATACACTATAGTAGATGTAAAACATTAATTATATTTTATTTTTCTACTCCATCACAAAATTTTAGGTTTTTCCCCACTAATAAAAAGTTAAAACACTATAATCCATGACATATTTTTTATATAAAATAGGTAAATATTAAAATAAATAGTCAAGCTAGAGATTATTGATAATTACCATTTTCACATTGAGTTATGGTAAGTTAGATGTAAAATATATTCAATATGTTTCTTCTCCATCACCAAATTTCATGTTTCTTCGTCACTAATCCACAGAGTAATAAGACTTTAAATGAATGACAAATAAATTACATCTACACGGGTAATCACTAAAATTAAATATTTAAGCTCAATGTTATTTGTATTCACTATAATCACATTGTATTATGGTATAATAGATGTAAACAATTTCTATATTTTTCTTCTTCTCCATCACCAAAGTTTTGGTTTCTTCACCTCTAAGAAACTAAGTTAAGAGACTACAAATGAATGACCCATAATTCATACATATGGATAACAATTAAAGTTAAATAATCAAGCTGAATATTCTTTATATTCATCTTATTCACATTGACTTATGGTATATCACATCTAAAAATATTCAATATTTTTCTTCACCATCCCAAACTTTTAAATTCTTTTATCACTAAGCTAAAAACATAATAGACTATAGTAGATGTAAAACATAAATTATATTTTATTTTTCTACTCCATCACAAAATTTTAGATTTTTCCCCACTAAAAACAAAGTTAAAAGACTATAATCCATGACATATTTTTTATGTAAAATAGGTAAATATTAAAATAAATAGTCAAGCTAGAGTTTATTGATAATTACCATCTTCACATTGAGTTATGGTAAGTTAGATGTAAAATATATTCTATATGTTTCTTCTCCATCACCAAATTTCATGTTTCTTCGTCACTAATCCACAGAGTAATAAGACTGTAAATGAATGACAAATAAATTAAATCTACACGGGTAATCACTAAAATTAAATATTTCAGCTCAATGTTATTTGTATTCACTATAATCACATTGTATTATTGTATAATAAATGTAAATAATTTCTATATTTTTCTTCTTCTCCATCACCAAAGTTTTGGTTTCTTCACCTCTAAGAAACTAAGTTAAGAGACTACAAATGAATGACCCATAATTCATACATATGCATAACAATTAAAATTAAATAATCAAGCTGAATATTATTTATATTCATCGTATTCACATTGACTTATGGTATATTACATCTAAAAATATTCAATATTTTTCTTCACCATCCCAAAGTTTTAAATTCTTTTATCACTAAGCTAAAAACATAATACACTATAGTAGATGTAAAACATTAATTATATTTTATTTTTCTACTCCATCACAAAATTTTAGGTTTTTCCCCACTAATAAAAAGTTAAAAGACTATAATCCATGACATATTTTTTATATAAAATAGGTAAATATTAAAATAAATAGTCAAGCTAGAGTTTATTGATAATTACCATTTTCACATTGAGTTATGGTAAGTTAGATGTAAAGTATATTCAATATGTTTCTTCTCCATCACCAAATTTCATGTTTCTTCGTCACTAATCCACAGAGTAATAAGACTGTAAATGAATGACAAATAAATTACATCTACACGGGTAATCACTAAAATTAAATATTTAAGCTCAATGTTATTTGTATTCACTATAAACACATTGTATTATGGTATAATAGATGTAAGCAATTTCTATATTTTTCTTCTTCTCCATCACCAAAGTTTTGGTTTCTTCACCTCTAAGAAATTAAGTTAAGAGACTACAAATGAATGACCCATAATTCATACATATGGATAACAATTAAAGTTAAATAATCAAGTTGAATATTATTTATATTCATCGTATTCACATTGACTTATGGTATATTACATCTAAAAATATTCAATATTTTTCTTCACCATCCCAAAGTTTTAAATTCTTTTATCACTAAGCTAAAAACATAATAGACTATAGTAGATGTAAAACATTAATTATATTTTATTTTTCTACTCCATCACAAAATTTTAGGTTTTTCCCCACTAAAAACAAAGTTAAAAGACTATAATCCATGACATATTTTTTATATAAAATAGGTAAATATTAAAATAAATAGTCAAGCTAGAGTTTATTGATAATTACCATCTTCACATTGAGTTATGGTAAGTTAGATGTAAAATATATTCTATATGTTTCTTCTCCATCACCAAATTTCATGTTTCTTCGTCACTAATCCACAGAGTAATAAGACTGTAAATGAATGACAAATAAATTACATCTACACAGGTAATCACTAAAATTAAATATTTCAGCTCAATGTTATTTGTATTCACTATAATCACATTGTATTATGGTATAATAGATGTAAATAATTTCTATATTTTTCTTCTTCTCCATCACCAAAGTTTTGGTTTCTTCACCTCTAAGAAACTAAGTTAAGAGACTACAAATGAATGACCCATAATTCATACATATGCATAACAATTAAAGTTAAATAATCAAGCTGAATATTAATTATATTCATCGTATTCACATTGACTTATGGTATATTACATCTAAAAATATTCAATATTTTTCCTCACCATCCCAAAGTTTTAAATTCTTTTATCAATAAGCTAAAAACATAATAGACTATAGTAGATGTAAAACATTAATTATATTTTATTTTTCTACTCCATCACAAAATTTTAGGTTTTTCCCCACTAAAAAACAAAGTTAAAAGACTATAATCCATGACATATTTTTTATATAAAATAGGTAACTATTAAAATAAATAGTCTAGCTAGAATTTATTGATAATGACCATTTTTACAGTGAATTATGGTAAGCTAGATGTAAATATATTCAATATGTCTCTTCTCCATCACCAAATTTCATGTTTCTTCGTCACTAATCCACTGAGTAATAAGACTGTAAATGAATGACAAATAAATTACATCTACAAGGGTAATCACTAAAATTAAATATTTAAGCTCAACATTATTTGTATTCACTATAATCACATTGTATTATGGTATAGTAGATGTAAACAATTTCTATATTTTTCTTCTTCTCCATTGTTGCACCCCAAAATTTGCTCAACATTTTTACCTGGTTTATGTTTCATTGCATTATCATTTGCATAGTTCTATCATTTGCATATCATGGTATATCATTCATCCAACAGGGGATAAAGTGTGATTATTATCAAGAGAAGCCTAGCAAGAAATCCTATCCAAGCTTGAGAAGTCATCCAAGTCATCAGGAGGTGGTGGGAGGTCTTGATTAGCTGAGGACCATCAAGGGGATGTGAAGCATGAGGTGTGAATATGAGATGTGTATAAGATCATAGAGTGCCTAGAGAGCCATGTTGGAGCTAAATCAAGTCAGTGTGTCAAATGCAAGAACCACAGTTGAGGTGCAAGCAATTAGGGTTTCATCTAGATCAACCCTAGATCAATTATGCAATTAAAAAGCATTCAAGCCTACTTTGAGGTCATGCAGTTCATGTAATGATGTGATAATACATTTGTGGTGTTGTTCCAATATCAAATCAAGAAGAATTAAGAATGTGGGAAGTTGCTAAATTAGGGTTTCAGTGCAAATTACCCTGTTTAGTGCCTAACTTCAAGGCCACATAAGTCAAGATACAAGTTTCAAATGGATCTTTGTCCAACATGAAACTTGTAGAGCATCTCAATAACTTTAATTTGAGTACTAGAAGTCCTCCATTGGATATATAGAACTCAAGTTATGGTCCAGACAAGTTACAGGTCCTCAGATGCTTCTGAAATTTGTCTGTGAAAATCATCTGACTTCAAGGCTATTTTTGACCTAGAAGGAGGTTTCATCTGAACTTTTGGTCAACATGAAAGTTGTTCCTCATGATCTTATCTTTCTAAATTGTACTATAAGTCTTCCATATGATTTGTAGAACTCAAGTTATGAGGTTTACACGTCAGGGGTATTTTGGGAAAGTGAGATTATAGGTCATTTTCAATCATAGGCCAAAATCTCCAACTTGCACTTGTCAAATGCAATTTTGTTCAACATGAAAGTTGTTCAAAATATGGTTTTTAGGCTAGACAAGAGGTCATGATGATTTGATTGAGCTCATAGCAAGAGTTGGTTTGAATTGGTTTCAAAAAGGGGAAAATTCAAATGTGTAAAGGAGGGAAAATTGATTTTTTGTGCTAGATGCCTCAAACCAAGCAAATGAGTACATTTTCTGATTGGAAATCACATTCTAAGAGCATTGGCAATACCATAATTTTGAGTTTAAGCCAAATTTTGAGAGTTGGCATGTTGTTGCTTCACTTGAAAGTTACATGACCAAATCATCACACAATGAATAACAGGCCATTCTATCAATCCAAATTCACTCCAAATGCAATTTGCGAGGTGTTAGAACCTTCTAGAACAAGAAACTAGCTTGTATGGCACGACTGGTGTATGAACTTGCAAGAAAAAATCAGAAAATTGGACACACGGATTTGGGCTTCAAACACATTGCAAAAGCCCATGAAACTCTTCTATATATTGATTAGAATGAGTTCAGATCAAGGTCGAGCTTCATTTCGCGCCAGAACCAGAAAGAGCAAGTGAATTTTCTCAACTGCAAGTTCAAATCGGATTCCGAGTTTGGAGCCAATTCAAGCAAAATTGAAGTGTGCAATCTCTTCCTTGTGGATCATTGAAGCTATCTGGAGCATTTAGAAGCAAGCCACGAGCTCTAAGTACCTCTGTTTCAAGATCTATACCAGGTTAGCAACTCTCAAAATTCAGCAGATTTAACATGATGTAGATAGTTTTGAACTTGTGGTTAGGATATAGACATGACATAGATCATTTTAGGCTTGATTTGGACTCAATTGGTGATGATTGAAGATGACATAGCAGATCTGTTTGGACTTGAATCTCTTGATTCATGAGGTTTTGTAGCAAGTTGTTTAGATCAGGATGATCAGTGCAACATGAGGAGGATTTCTATGTATTTAATTTAGCATTTGGTGAGAGTTGATATTGATGACATTTTTGAACTTTGATTCGTGTTTGCTTACTTGTTAAGAATTGGATAATTTTGAGTGGAGATTTGGAATGTACGTGAAAAATTGAGTTGATTTGGTATATAGTTTGTCATTTCTGGATGCCTGAGCTTGAACCTTCGCCAGAGAAGACGACCGGAGTCTTCTCTGGCCACCACCAACCACCAGCCTGGATCTCCACTCTGATGACCTGAGATTTGGAGAAGATGAGTTGTAGACCACAGGATCTTACCTTGACCATTAACTGACCTGAAGATCCAACACTTGTGTTTTAATCTGAGGAGAAGAGATCTTAATTCAAAATGATGCGTTTCACTTAATGCGCTGGCAAGCTCTAGCGCGTTGGATTGCTTGACCAGTCTCCAGATCCAATGGCTCATGTTTTATTTCAGCATTTTATTTCTTTTATTCATTTCTATTTTATTTTAAATGCTTTATTGCTTCCAAAAATCATATTAAATTCATTTTTGATCATAAAATTATTTTAAAAATACCTCCATGATCCTGAGAGAATTTGTGATTTTCTGAAATCAATAAAATGCATTTTCATGCATTTTTCAATTTAATTTGATTTTTCTTATTTTTGTTAATTCTTTTAATTTTGCATATTTGACCATCTGTTTTGTTGAATTTTGTTCTTCCAATTGGTGATGAGTTTGGCTTTGATTTTTTAGTATGTTTTAGGGTAGATATTCATGTTCCTCTAGCATTTTTATTAGAATTTTAGAACAACATTAGATTCTGTTTTAGGTATTGAGATTAGGACCCTCCCAAACTTGTGGATTCCTTTGACCTATCTCAATGTAGGAATTGTTTAGATAACTTAGACGTTGATTTAGGCTTCAATCTTTTTATATTAGGTTGTTCAAACATGTATGTTCCCCTAGGAATTTTATTAGAATTTTTCAATTTCATTTTCTATTTTAGTTGTATTTTGCAAGTGGCTTGTATTTGTGGTTTCCTCTCTTTAGTGCTTTGGATTGTTTGGTTTGGTTGGATGCTTTGGAGTGGGTTTAAGCTTGAGTTATTTTTGGTGGAGCTTCTGGATTCATTTAAGATGCTTGGGATTGAAGATTGGAGCTTGGAGTTGAAGGCTTTTCTTTTTGTGGAAGTTTTTTTAGGAGTTTAGGAATTAGGGTTTTAGGAAGTGCCTTAGACCTAGTTTTTGATTCTTTCTTCAAACATGGAGTGCATTATTTGCCTCTATTCTATCCAATGACATAAAGTCCTCCTTGGGAAGCTCCATCTCTCCTTAGGAGGGATGAGTGGTATTCCCAAGTGAGTAGAACTTTGAGGATACCTTTCATTTGCAATGTTGAGTTCTTAGTGATTTCCTTTGGTTGTCATTAATTTCCTTAACATTATAACTTGATCTTGATGATTGATCCTCTTCTTGGAGTGTGCTTGTTGGAGCTTGAATATTGATGAAGCTTGGAGATAAAATCTTGCTTGAAGATGAAGCCTTTGCTGTTAACTTTGCTGTCAGTTCAAGTGTGCTGTTTAGAGCTTGTTGTTACTGTCTGCTGTAGGAGTTTGTGGTTGCTGCTTGGGCTGCCCCCTCTGTGTCTTTTGTTTTTTCTCTATTTGGTTTGTTGGCTTGTGTTGCTTGCCTTATAGGTTTGAAGTGAAGTTGATTCACTTTGCCTGTTGTTTTCTCTAGGTTTGAGGTGGAGCTTGTCTCCTCTTGCCTATTGTTTTCTCTCTTGCCTCTCTGGTACTGTTGCATTGCATGCATTTTACTATTTACTGTATTTGCTTGGTTTTCTTTCGCTGTTTATCCCCTAGGACCTCTGATTTCCTCTGTGCAAGAGGAAATTATGACAGACATTAGGTTTTGACCCATACATGATAGCATTAGGTTAGTTTCCCTTTCAACCATAGGCTTTTTAGAGCGTCTTTCTCTTCTCATCTCAAAACAATTCAAAAACACGGTAATAAGGATAACGTGTGCTGTACGTTACGAGCCTTAAGCTATTTGAGAAAAGGTTGCTGGAGGGTCACTCTTCAGTAATTTGGCTGCTTAGTATGGTACCCTTAGGGTGACAAGCGACGTAGTCACTCTCAAATCACAAGTCTTTAGTGCAGTACAAGTTGCAAACAGACTAAAAAACATTTCTTTCGTAAAAACTCAAACAAACATTCAAACTCTATTTTTGTCCTCTTGGACCTTTAATCAGGAAAACCCTTTTCAGAAGGAAATAAAAACTGTTAGACAAGCTTGTGTCCTCCGTAGCATGAACTACGTTTGCTCTGATCTTTCATGCCGTATGAAAGTACGTAGGCACGAGATGCGACATCTCGGCGAGCAACCTTCCCCCCTTAACTCGTAGTTAGGCGAACTACGTTGACTCTGATTTCTCGTTCCAGACGGGAATACGTAGGCATAAAGTGTGATACTTTGCCGAGTCATTCTCTTTCCTTTTTTAACCCAGACCTGTAGAATAGATAGAATAACACACCTTAGATAGAAAACAACCTTGGATCCCGTCGAGTACGACGGACGTGAGGGGTGCTAATACCTTCCCCTTGCGTAACCGACTCCCGAATCCAGGATTTGGTTGCGATGACCATTCCTTTCCCTCTTTGCGTTAGGTTTACTCTGAGCGTTTCCTTTCCCTCTTGTGGGATAAATAACGCACGGTGGCGACTCTTCTGTCATAGCCGACGCCGATTTTCGCAGTAGCGACAGTTGGCGACTCTGCTGGGGACTTTCGGTTCCTTATGCGAGTCAATCCTAGCGCTTGTTTTCCCGTCTGGGGTTTTGTTTGTATTTATCTTTCTGTCTTTACTTTCAGTATTATATTATTGTTGTTGTGCTGGGAAGAGGGTTAGATTGAGAGATAAGCCGGACCTGGGCTTGAGTTTGCACATAGATTTAGAAGTAGAGAGTAGTGGTTAGCCTGCTTGCTTAGCTCGCACCAGCTGGCCGCGAAATCTGCGCTCGGATGAGATTCTCTTTGATGCTTCTTTCCTGGCCCTTAGGGCTCGACAAGTTGTCTGACCCGAGGATTGTCGACTCTGGGGACCTATCAATTGGGATTCAGTTAAGTGAGGTTGCTTCAAGGGATGATGATGCCACACCTTCTGGGTATCGTATCATCACTCTTGAAAGTCTGTGACGTTGAACCCGCATAGGATGTCGTACCTCGTCTGCGAGTTAAGTACAAACCTGTGAGGGGTAGGTAGGTCTGTTTGCAGGAAACCTTTGACCTCAGAGTACCTGGTTTATCTCTGTCAGTGAGATGTGGTTACAGGTTTATTTTGAGTGGTTGGTTTGGTTTGAGGCGAAGACTTGATGGTTCTCAGGCTTCAGTACAAAGTAGCACAGTTCGTCAGCATTGCACTTGATCTCCTGTTTGCATATGCATGTGCGTTTTCATGTTTGCATTTCATTAACATGAATTTATGTTGCAGGTGTGATAATTCCCCTCTGATTCTAGTGTATTTTCTGGCCAGACATGGAGTCCATGAAGAGGACAGTTGCTTACCGGTTGCATTTGCCAGATATCAGTTCCTTGCTGGGATTAGTTGCTCTAGTAGATGAGAGAGTGAGGGCTGAGTTCAGAGTATGTTATGGGAGATTGCTTAGTTTGTTGTACAGACCTTCAGCATTTGAGACGACTGGGGTGTATACTTTGATGCAGTTTTATGAGCCTCAGCTGAGATGCTTCCTGTTCCCCGACTATATTCTGGAACCCACTTTGGAGGAGTATTCTACTAGGTTGGGAGTTCCTGTGTTAGACCAGATGCCCTTTATACATGTTGATGCTGAGCCTGAGATGGCTACACTTGTTGAGATTGTCAGTTTAGATGCTTCTGAGTTCCCTGGAGGTTTGGTCAAGCTGAACGGAGCCTATGGGTTTCACCTGTCTGTCCTGGTTGAGAAGGCTACACAGTGCGCGAAGAGTGGATGTTGGGTTGCCTTCAATGCCATTCTAGCTGTCTGCATCTATGGGATTGTCTTGTTTCCTAATGTGCCAGATTTTGTTGACACAGATTCCTTCTTGATTCTTGCCTCGAAGAATCTAGTTCCTACTCTCTTGGGCGATGTTTATCATTCTATTCACTATAAGAATGAGAAACGTCGTGGCAAGAATGTTTCCTGTTGTCTTCCTCTCTTGTACAGGTGGTTCCAGGGGCATTTTCCGAAGACATGACCTTTTGTTGATGCTGTTGATACTTTGGATTGGTATTCCCGGTTGATGAGGCTGTCTACTGAGAACATCATTTGGTTTGATCGGAGCATGCTTGGCACTGATATTATATATAGTTGCAGTGGCTTTCCAAATGTCCCTTTGATTGGACGGAAAAGTTGTATTAACTATAACCCTTCCCTGCTGGTGAGACAATTTGGTTATGCCTTGAGAGATGCTCCTATTGAGGTTGAGATACAAGAATCTCTGTATCTCATGGGCTTATTAGACGAGGCTGTTTTGATCAGGTTGAGACATGCATGGGCTAACATCCATAGGAGAGGGAAAGCTTTGCTTGGTAAGAGCAACAGCAAAGCTTATGATCATTATTTGGCTTGGATCCACGAGAGAGCTAGGATTTCCTTGATGCCATATCCTGCTGTGGAACCTCTGTATCTTCCAGTGATTGAGGTACCTACTTCGGTAGAGATTGAGAAGTATAACAAATTGTTGGCTGAAAACAAAGAATCGAAGAAAGCCAATGATGAGTTAGAGAAAGAGAGATCTTCCAGTTGCGTCATGAGAAGAATAAAGCTACCTTCACGGTGAAGGAACAAACTGAGTTGATTAATAGGTTGGGTTCAGATTTGACTGAAGAGACCAACAAGAGGGAAAAGTGGGAGTAGCCTTGAACGGTGTTAGCAAGGTGCTTGCTTCCAAGAAGGAACTCTTAAACAAAGCTTATTCCCGACTCGGCAAGTGGGAAACATTGTGGAATACCACGCTTACCAAGCGGAAGGAGCGTGAAGATGAGCTGAAGCTACAGATTGCCACGCTAGAGGCGCAGATTAGAGCCCAGGATGCAAAGATTGTTGAAGAGACATCACTTAGGAGTGTTGTTGAGCTTAGAGTAAGTGACCTTGGCAAGGAGCTGAGAGGTTGTGAATTGAAGGCCGGCTCCAAGAGATGCAGACTCGACGAGTGTTTTGGCAAAGGAACCTGCAAGGACGACGCCAAAAAGTTGAGATCCACTGTTGAGCGGCATGCATTACTGATACAGGAGCTAATCTCTAGACTAGGTCATTCGGAGACGTTGAGGATATTGGAAGATGTCAGAGCGCGCCATTTGGCCTGATTTATCTTTGCTTTGCTTTTGTTATCTATACTTGTATTTTGACCATCGCCAGGATTGTTGGCCGAGGTCTTTTCAGCTGTATTTAGTTATATCTTTATACTTTGCTCTCTTGGCATTTGTCTATGAATGAGGATTTTCTGATGCCTTGCTTGCTTGATTGGGACTCCATTGTCGTGATGGCCTTCTCTCTGAAACTAGAATCGGGGGGGGGGGGGGGGGGGGGGAATATAACATGTGGCATACTTATACATTTGCATCTGCATACTCATATTGCATGACCGATATTTTTTGAATCTGTATCTTATTTCCTGCATCTCACAGGTTTCAGGATTGAAACCAGAGAACGCATCGTTATTCTACCAGGAACAACTGCAAGAGAATCATGGATCAAGTTCAAGTCGAGATGCAGGAAATTCGTGAGAAGTTGGCACTTTTCATGCAAGCAATGGAAATTATGGTCAAGGGCCAGGAGAATCTCTAGACTCTGGTGCAACCGCTGCTGGTGCGAGCGAATGGAAATAATGATTATCACTCTGTTGGAACTCCTCGCAGGGAGGATGAGATACCTATAGTGGTCGTTCCCACAAGTGGTGGAGTTGGTGCCGGTGATGGTAATGGCAATGGCAATGGAAATACTGGCAATGGTGCTGGTAATGGTAACACTGGTACTGGAAACGCTAGAAATGGTGATGGGAATGTTGTTAACGATACCGGCAATGCTGGAGATGCTAATCAAGGGTTCGGTGACAACAATGGTTTTGGAAACAATAACTAATGGTTTGGCATTGGTAATCGTGATGGTAATTTTGGTTTCAACAATCAAGGCTTTGGCTACGATGGCTATGGTAACAACAATCAAGGGTATGGATACGGTGATGTTGGCTTTGGTAACATGAACAACAACGGTGCTGGGATGATGCCTTTCAACACCGGTTATAGACTAGGTGGGGTCAATCAAGGATCCGGTAACAGAGGATAGGGTCTTATTTTCAATCAACAGGGATATGGCCGTAACGCTGGTTACGAGGGATATGGCAATGAGAATCTGAACTGGGGCGAGGATCGCTAGGAAGATGCCTTCTCCGGGCAAGGCGTGGGATTTGAAAGGCCTGATGACAATGATAGGAGGTTCAAAATGCTGGAAGAGCAGATCAAAGGGATAGCCAATCAGAACTTTGCTGGGTTAGATATGACTACCATGGGACTAGTGCCTGGGCTGAGGGTGCCTTTGAAATTCAAAGCTCCAACATTTGACAAGTATAAGGGGGATACATGCCCTAGAGTTCATGTACGTTCTTATTACAGAAGAATGTCTGCATACTCTGACGACGAGAAGATGCTTATGCATTTCTTTCAAGATAGTTTATCGGGACCATCGCTGGAATGGTACATGGGACTGGTGCCCACCCAAATTAGAAGCTAGAAAGAATTGGCTGATGCTTTTGTTAAACATTACCAATATAATAGTGACTTGGCGCCAAACAGGGCTCAGCTGTAGAGTTTGTCTCAGAAAAATGGTGAGAGCTTCAAGGAGTACGCGCAGCGCTGGCGTGATATTGCGGCTAGGGTTCATCCCCCTTTGGTTGAAAGAGAGTTGATTGATATGTTTATTGGAACATTCTCTGGAATGTATTACGACAAATTGCTCAATGTCTCGATGGGTAGTTTCTCCGACATGATTCTCATGGGAGAACGGATTGAAAACGGAATTAAGATTGGGAAGATTCAGGCAGGTGAATCCACCTCAGCTGGGGGTGTAAGGAAAGCCTTTGGTGGAAAGAGACAAGGCGACGCCAGTGCGGTATATGGTGGTCAAGGTCGTGGAAGAGGTAGGAATCAGTATCAGCCACAGAAAGTTGCTAGCGTTACTATCCCGATACCTCATCAAAAACAACGACAACAACAGCAACGACAACAACAACCGCAGCAACAGAGAATGCACCCTGCTCAGCGTAGAATTCAAGAGGGTAGACCAAAGAGAGTATTTGAAACACCTCCTTCAACTTATGCTGAACTTCTTCAAACGCTGTTGGGTTTGAATTTGGTTGAAAAGAGAATGATAGCCCCGTTGACAGGCACTCCTCCATTTGGTTTTGACGCTGGTAAACATTGTGATTTTCATTCCGGGGTGCCCGGACATGATATTGAAGGTTGACATGCTTTCAAACATAAGGTTCAAGATTTGCTTGATAGTAAGGCCATTAACTTTGGTCAGGATGGTCCCAATATTGTACAACAACCCATGCCGAATCATGGAGTGAATGCTATCCTAACGGAAGAGAATTTGAACTTGGTTATGGATGTGAATGAATTAAAGACACCGTTGAGTTGTGTTAAAAGTAGACTGTTGAAAGGGGGTGTATTCCCCGGATGTGACGAATATTGTCTGGATTGCTGGACCCAACCAGAGGGTTGCGTTGATTTGAAAAGAGGTATCCAAGCCATGATGGATGAGGGGGTTTTGCAATTTGATTGGACTGTTGTTGAGAAGCCTGTTGAGGCATTGTTTGAAAAGTAGGATGAGATTGCAACTGTTACGATCCCAAGGAAGACTATTACGATATCGGCGCCCGCCAAGCGGTCGACTATCACAATAACAAAAGCAGGACCTGTTCCTTTTGAGAGTACAAAAGTTGTTCCATGGACATATGGGTTAGAAGCGTATTGTAATGGAGAAAAGATTGAGGTGAATAGTCGGCCGACAGGGGCAGTTGACAATGTTGTTGGAACGGGAGGCATGACCCGTAGTGGAAGAATCTTCACCGCACCTGAAGTTGAAGCAGAGAAGATTGCTAAAGGCAAAGCCAAGGTGAATGAAAGTGGACCATCCCAGTTGAAAGAGAAAGATACGTCGCTCAAGGACGTAGAAGAGTTCATGAGGCTAATTCGCAAGAGCGATTATAAGATTGTTGAGCACTTACAACAGACACCCTCAAAAATTTCAATCCTATCTTTGTTGCTTTGTTCTGAGGCTCATTGAAATGCTTTGTTGAAGATATTGGACACGTCATTTGTACCTCAGGAGGTTTCTGTCAACCAGCTAGAGGGGGTACTGGCACATGTCAATGTTGGACATAGTTTGGGTTTCACTGATTTTGATCTAACACCCAGAGACCGAGAGCATAATATGGCTTTGCACATATCGGTGGAGTGTCGGGGCACCGTAATGTCACACGTTCTTGTGGATACCGGATCATCTCTGAATGTATTGCCTAAGAAGGCTATTATGAAGTTAGATATCCGGGGGAATTATTTGCACGCCAAGTGACTTGGTTGTGAGGGCGTTTGATGGAATGAGAAGGTCGGTGTTTGGATCGATAACATTGCCGTTGCAGGTCGGGCCGGAAATATTTGACACTGAATTTTATATCATGGATATTCATCCAGCTTATAGCTGTTTACTTGGGCGTCCATGGATACACTCTGCAGGGGCTGTGACGTCCACGCTGCATCAGAAGCTTAAGTTTGAAGCCGGTGGTGGCATCGTTACTATTTGTGGGGAAGAGGACATCTTGGTCAGTTATCTCTCATCATTGAAGTACGTTGAAGTGGATGGAGAAATCCATGAAACGCCCTGCCAAGCCTTCGAAGGGTTGCAAATCAAAGACAAGTCCAGTGTTCCCAGCAAAGGGCCAGAGGTTGCTGTGGCTTCTTACAAAGACGCTCAAGCGTTGGTTCAGACTGGTGAGACCAAGGGTTGGAGTCAAGTGCTGGAAATTCCTGTCAAGATGGACAAGTTTGGACTAGGGTATCGCCCAACATCAGCATCTTCTTCACAGAAAGCACCCAAGTTCAAAGGACCAGTGGTGATCACTCCAAAGGGAGTCTGCTTTGAGACGATTAATGATGTTTCCGACTCTGAAGACGGAGATAGTGATTGCGATATGGACGCGTGGATCAAGCCTAGCGTGCCAGGACAAAGTCTCTGCAACTGGTCCATCCGGGAAATTGTCCCAGTGACTACAAAACAGTAATGATTTGTTTTCTTGATTATTGTATAATCCTGTGTCCTACCCGGGGCATAGTGATTTTGTTTTAGGGCCACCTGCTTATGTGTATGCATTATTTAATCATTGAATAAAGGCGTTTTTCTCATACAAATTTTGTGTTCCCTGTTTTCCTATTTTTATTTTAACAATAAATGGCAACGCGGTTATGAGCTTTGTTTGCACTCATTTGAAGCATTTAACCATTTCCTTTACAGGATTCATATTTCAGATGACACCGAACACGAACTTCCTATGACTCGCTTCGACTTCGAGCACCCGGTATTTCAAGCTGAAGAAGAGATTGTTGAGGATAGCAACTTGCCAGAAGAGCTGACTCGACTGTTGAAACAGGAAGAAAGAATCATTCTGCCTCATCAGGAAGAGATTGAGATTATCAACGTGGGGTCTGAGGGAGTTGTCAGGAACATCCGGATAGGGGCTGCGCTGCAAAGCGACATCAAGCAAAGTCTAATTGAGATGTTGCAAGAGTACAGTGATATCTTTGCTTGGTCGTATGAGGATATGCCAGGGTTGGATACTGACATGGTTGTTCATTGTCTGCCATTGCGAGAAGAATGTTCGCCTGTTAAGCAGAAACTCAGAAGAACCAGACCAGATATGTCTATGAAGATTAAGGAGGAAGTTCAGAAACAGTGGGATGCTGGTTTCCTTGCTGTTACAACTTATCCCTCATGGGTCGCCAATATAGTACCGGTACCAAAGAAAGACGGTAAGGTGCGGATGTGCGTAGACTATCGTGATTTGAATAGGGCGAGCCCAAAGGACGACTTTCCGCTTCCTCATATTGATGTGTTGGTCGATAACACTGCTCAATTCTCCGTGTTCTCCTTCATGGATGGCTTCTCGGGATATAATCAGATAAAAATGGCGCCAGAAGACATGGAGAAAACAACCTTCATTACCCCATGGGGAACATTTTGCTACAAAGTGATGCCCTTTGGTTTGAAGAACGTTGGGGCAACATATCAACGTGCAATGACGATGCTCTTTCATGACATGATGCATAAAGAGATCGAGGTTTATGTTGATGATATGATTGCCAAATCCCAGACGGAGGAAGAGCGTTTGGTTAATCTGCTGAAATTGTTCAAGAGGCTCAAGAAATTCAGGCTAAGGCTGAATCCTAACAAGTGCACCTTCGGGGTGAGATCCGGTAAACTATTGGGGTTTATTGTGAGCGAAAAAGGAATTGAGATTGATCCTGCTAAGATAAAAGCAATACAAGAAATGCCAACGCCTAAAACAGAAAAAGAAGTGCGTGGGTTTTTAGGGAGGTTGAACTACATTGCCCGGTTCATATCTCACCTAACCGCTACATGCGAGCCATTATTCAAATTGTTGAAAAAGAATCAGGCTGTGACCTAGAATGAAGATTGTCAAAGGGCGTTTGAAAAAATAAAAGAATATTTGCAGGAACCTCCAATATTGATACCCCCAGTAGCCGGGAGACCATTGATTATGTATTTGACAGTTCTTGAGGAAAGTATGGGTTGTGTTCTCAGTCAACATGACGAGACTGGACGTAAAGAGCATGTGATTTACTACTTGAGTAAAAAGTTCACAGATTGTGAATCCCGTTACTCAATGCTCGAAAAGACGTGTTGTGCGCTAGCCTGGGCTGCCAAACGTTTGAGACAGTACATGTTAAACCATACAACCATGCTAATTTCAAAGATGGATCCGATCAAATACGTATTTGAAAAGCAAGCACTCTCTGAGAGGATTACTCGATGGCAGATGGTGCTGACAGAATATGATATTCAATATGTTTCTCAAAAGGCTATCAAAGGTAGTGTTCTGTCAGAGTACCTAGTGGAGCAGCCAATTGAAGATTATCAACCAATGAGGTTTGATTTTCCTGACGAGGATATCATGTACTTGAAAATGAAAGATTGTGATGAGTCGTTGCCGGATGAAGGTCCAGAGTTGGGTTCCAAATGGCAATTAATATTTGATGGCGCTGTTAACTCCTACGATAGTGGAATAGGGGAAATTATCACTACTCCTCAAGGGACACACATTCCCTTTACTACCATATTGACCTTTCCAGTTACCAATAATGAGGATGAATATGAGGCGTGCATCATGGGTCTTGAGGAGGCTATTGATTTGAGAATCAAATATCTTGATGTATATGGGGGCTCTGCTCTAGTGGTCAACCAGATTAAAGGAGAATGGGAGACGCGGTAGCCCAATCTGATACCCTATATGAATTATGCAAGGAGATTGTTGCCTTTCTTTGACAAAGTAGAATTGCATCACGTGCCACGAGCAGAAAATCAGATGGCCGACGCTCTTGCGACGTTGTCTTCAATGTATAAAGTTAACTTCTGGGATGAGGCTTCCAGGATTGTTATCTCTCGCCTTGATAGGCCCGCCTTCATATTCACCATTGAGGAAACATCCAATGGAAAACCGTGGTATTTTGATATCCAGCATTTCCTGAAGACCAAAGAGTATCCGGCTAGGGCATCCAGCCGTGATCAGAAGACTCTTAGGAGATTGGCTGGCAATTTCTATTTGAATCCGGATGGCGTCCTGTACAAGAGAAACCACGACTTGGTGTTGTTACGATGTGTGGACGAGAAAGAGGCTAAGTTGCTCATGGAAGAGATCCATGAAGGTACATTTGGTACGCATGCTGGTGGACATGCAATGACGAGAAAACTGTTACGGGCAGGTTACTATTGGCTAACGATGGAAACAGATTGTTTCAAGTTTGCGAAGCGGTACCATAAATGTCAAATTTATGCGAGCAAAATTCATGTGCCTCCGAGCCCTTTGAATGTTATGTCATCACCGTGGCCTTTCTAGATGTGGGGAATTGATATGATTGGCAAGATTGAGCCCACGGCATCAAACGGACACCGATTCATTTTGGTAGCTATTGATTACTTCACCAAATGGGTGGAAGCAACGTCATATGCTAATGTCACTAAACAAGTGGTAGCCAGATTTATCAAAAGAGATATTATCTGCAGATATGGAATCCCAGAGCGGATTATCACCGACAACGGCTCAAACTTGAATAACAAGATGATGAAAGAGCTATGTCAGAATTTCAAGATCGATCATCACAACTCTTCTCCTTATCGGCCCACGATGAATGGCGCTGTCGAAGCGGCCAATAAGAATATAAAGAAGATTGTTCAGAAGATGGTTGTGACTTACAAGGACTGGCATGAGATGTTGCCCTTCGCTTTGCACGGTTATCGTACGACGGTACGCACGTCAACCGGGGAAACCCCTTTCACATTGGTGTATGACATGGAGGCAGTGTTACCATTGGAGGTTGAGATTCCTTCTTTGAGGGTTTTACGCGATGTCCAATTTGATGAGGCAGAATGGGTAAAAGATAGACTAAACCAGCTCAGTTTAATGGATGAAAAGAGACTGGCTTCTCTCGCATATGGTCGGTTGTATCAGAGCCGGATGAAGAAAGCTTATGATAAGAAGGTATGCCCTCGAAGCTTTCAGACGGGCGATCTTGTGTTGAAAATGATTCTCCCACCACAATCGGATCACAGGGGCAAATGGACTCCCAACTACGAGGGTCCATATGTTGTCAGAAAGGTTTTCTCTAGAGGAGCCTTGTTGTTATCCACCATGGATGGTGAGGACTTTATGTCTCCTGTGAATTCGGACGTAGTTAAAAAATACTTTGCTTAAAGAGACCCGCTGGATAGAAAAAGAGAGTCCAGGCAAAAATGGGGCATCTCGGCGAACCATAAAAAAGGGAATAAAAGGTTCGGGCAAAAGTTAGGGATAAAATTGAAAAGATGTACACCCGCGAAGTCGAAAACCTGAAAAGGGCGACTTCGGCAAAAAAGGGTATCCCGGTGAATTGAAAACCCGCAAAGGGCGATTCACGCAAAAGTTAGGGATTGAAAAAGCAAATGACTGCGGTCCGAGTTTGATACTGCATTGCTTGGTGGTTTGGGAATACCTGAGGGTCGTATATCCGAAACAATCTCTTCCGAAGATCGAGTACCGAGAAAGCGCCAGAGTCGGGCGAGTCATAGGAGAATCAGCATATGGTGTTCGTCTGTACCACGTTGCCGACATGAATATCAAATTTGTTTTGTATCTTTCTTTGTGCTTCTTGTGCATATATTGTATTTTGCTTGTGCGTAACTTCCTCTTTTCAGGAGTTACATCCAGTGTATAAAGCTTTGCCTATTTACAGGCCCATTCAATAAAGCATGTTATTCAGTACTTGATGCTTGTTCTTTACTGTTTTGTTTGTAAAAAACGGCGATGTTTTGATGAACTTGCACTTGCATAAACTTGCTGGCCCTTGCCAATAATTGCTAAAACTTCGAATTGACTGAATGAATGTCACGGATATTAACTCGGATAGATTTTGTTGTGTAGATTTGTTTTGTCTCATTTGTGTTTTGCAGGGTCTTTACCTTTGAAGCCAACGGCCAGAAATTGTATTCCCCAACCAAAGTCTGGACGTAGGGCCTGACTTCAGTTGATGTCGTTCCTTAGCAAGTCGAATTTTATCCCCAGAGAGTGAAGACGGCGCTTATTCCTACCAAATGTGGAATTGTCCTCCTCGAGAGAGTATCACCAGGAATGTCGCCTGAAGAGTATCCTCATGGAAGTTGTCCATAGGATATCCCCAGCAAGTCAAAATCAATATCCCCAGCAGAGGATGCCTCCCCGGAGGATGGTTATTCCCTTTCCCCGCAGGTCGTCATTCTTTCGTCAGGATGATTATCCTCAGCAGAGTGTGTAGCTTTGAGTTTGTAGACTGTGTCTTGACAGTGTAGTTCTTCCCCCAGAAGGGTCGCATCTTTCCCCAGCAGGGTTTATGTTTTCTTCCCAAATGACTGATCTCTCCCCAGCAGAGTTGGTTGTTGTTTCCGGCATTTATTTTGCCAGAATACTTTGTGATACCCGTTCATCCCCCAGCGGAGTTGGTTTTATTCTTAGCCATTTCATACCAAAGTGTTTCTCAACAGTTGGAGCCTGCATTAGCATTTGCATATGTCATCATATTCACATCTACCCAAACGCGTAGCATTTCCATGTCGAATGGAGCATTACGCCATTGTCAAACATACGCATTTTGAAACATAAGTCAGGTTGTTTAACCTTCTATTTTCAAGTGTTGTTTTCCCTGCAGGTGGAGGGAGCTCTTGCTCAGATTAATTATCAGATAAGCAAGGTCTCGGCGTGAGACGTGTAATGATAATGTTCGTTTTGTCATTATTCCCCACAAAGTTGCTTGGTTAAGTTTCTCTTACCCCTCCAGCGGAGTATTTCTTCAAAATTGTTGCTATGACAGTGTCAAAAGATTCCGTGAATCAATTTTTGGAAGTTGCCGCCTATGTCGAAGTAGGTGTCTGGCGAGTTGGGTTCAGAAAATCCCCAGTAGAGTCCTTCTCAGATTTGCTGCCATGTCCACACTAAAAGTTTGAAGATTGGACCAATATTTTGTTACCCATTTGATTGATGGAGTTAGCTACTGCAAAGATAGGAAGAGAAGCTGTATTGAGAGTTATTTTCCCGTAGTGGTGACGGAGTTATTTTCCTGTATCAGGCAGAGTTATTTTCCTGTATTTGGCAGAGTTATTTTCCCGTAGTGATGACGGAGTTATTTTCCTGTATTTGGCAGAGTTATTTTCCTGTATTTGGCAGAGTTATTTTCCCGTAGTGATGACGGAGTTATTTTCCTGTATTTGGCAGATTTATTTTCCCATAGTGATGACGGAGTTATTTTCCTGTATTTGGCAGAGTTATTTTCCCGTAGTGATGACGGAGTTATTTTCCTGTATTTGGCAGAGTTATTTTCCCGTAGTGGTGACGAAGTTATTTTCCTGTATTTGGTAGAGTTATTTTCCCGTAGTGGTGACGAAGTTATTTTTCTGTATTATTGGCGGAGTTAGTTCCTGTGTTGTTGGCAGAGTTATTTCTTATTTGTTGATAAAACTATTTCCTCAGTGGAAGTCGGCAAAGTTATTCCCTGTGTTGTTGGCAGAGTTGTTTCCCCAGTAAAAGCGTCAAAAAAGATTGTATTCTATTAACAGAGATATTCATACCCATTTGAGTGATGGAGTCATGTGATTAGAAAAGATACTGTGATAGGCAGAGAAGTTGTATTTTTGTATTGACAAACCCCATAGCAAAGATGGAGTATAATTTGGTGGATTTTGTTCTCCAAATAGTTTGTGCAGTTCGTGTCTGCAGTTGGCAAATTTCCGGGTTTCTTGGTATTCAACCGTCTTTTACCTCGATTGTTTGAAGGTTGTTCTCTCTTCACCCAGTCGGGTCCAAGCCGTTTGAATAGGGGCAGCTGTTGCACCCCAAAATTTGCTCAACATTTTTTACCTGGTTAATATTTCATTGCATTATCATTTGCATAGTTCTATCATTTGAATATCATGGTATATCATTCATCCAACAGGGGATCAAGTGTGATTATTATCAAGAGAAGCCTAGCAAGAAATCCTATCCAAGCTTGAGAAGTCATCCAAGTCATCAGGAGGTGGTGGGAGGTCTTGATTAGCTGAGGACCATCAAGGGGATGTGAAGCATGAGGTGTGAATATGAGATGTGTATAGAGCTCATAGAGTGCCTAGAGAGCCATGTTGGAGCTAAATCAAGTCAGTGTGTCAAATGCTAGAACCACAGTTGAGGTGCAAGCAATTAGGGTTTCATCTGGATCAACCCTATGTCAATTATGCAATTAAAAAGCATTCAAGCCTACTTTGAGGTCATGGAGTTCATGTAATGATGTGATAAGACATTTGTGGTGTTGTTCCAATATCAAATCAAGAAGAATTAAGAATGTGGGAAGTTGCTAAATTAGGGTTTCAGTGCAAATTACCCTGTTTAGTGTCTAACTTCAAGGCCACATAAGTCAAGATACAAGTTTCAAATGGATCTTTGTCCAACATGAAACTTGTAGAGCATCTCAATAACTTTAATTTGAGTACTAGAAGTCCTCCATTGGATATATAGAACTCAAGTTATGGTCCAGACAAGTTACAGGTCCTTAGATGCTTCTGAAATTTGTCTGTGAAAATCATCTGACTTCAAGGCTATTTTTGACCTAGAAGGAGGTTTCACCTGAACTTTTGGTCAACATGAAAGTTGTTCCTCATGATCTTAGATTTCTAAATTGTACTATAAGTCTTCCATATGATTTGTAGAACTCAAGTTATGAGGTTTACACGTCAGGGGTATTTTGGGAAAGTGAGATTATAGGTCATTTTCAATCATAGGCCAAAATCTCCAACTTGCACTTGTCAAATGAAATTTTGTTCAACATGAAAGTTGTTCAAAATATGGTTTTTAGGCTAGACAAGAGGTCATGATGATTTGATTGAGCTCATAGCAAGAGTTGGTTTGAATTGGTTTCAAAAAGGGGAAAATTCAAATGTGTAAAGGAGGGAAAATTGATTTTTTGTGCTAGATGCCTCAAACCAAGCAAATGAGTACATTTTCTGATTGGAAATCACATTCTAAGAGCATTGGCAATACCAGAACTTTGAGTTTAAGCCAAATTTTGAGAGTTGGCATGTGGTTACTTCACTTGAAAGTTACATGACCAAATCATCACACAATGCATAACAGGCCATTCTATCAATCCAAATTCACTCCAAATGCAATTTGCAAGGTTTTAGAACCTTCTAGAACAAGAAACTAGCTTGTATGGCACGACTGGTGTATGAACTTGCAAGCAAAAATCAGAAAATTGGACACACGGATTTGGGCTTCAAACACATTGCAAAAGCCCATGAAACTCTTCTATATATTGATTAGAATGAGTTCAGATCAAGGTGGAGCTTCATTTCGCACTACAACCAGAAAGAGCAAGTGAATTTTCTCAACTGCAAGTTCAAATTGGATTCTGAGTTTGGAGCCAATTCAAGCAAAATTGAAGTGTGCAATCTCTTCCTTGTGGATCATTGAAGCTATCTGGAGCATTTGGAAGCAAACCACGAGCTCTAAGTACCTCTGTTTCAAGATCTATACCAGGTTAGCATCTCTCAAAATGCAGCATGATTTAACATGATGTAGATAGTTTTGAACTTGTGGTTAGGATCTAGACATGACATAGATCGTTTTAGGCTTGATTTGGACTCAATTGGTGATGATTGAAGATGACATAGCAGATCTGTTTGGACTTGAATCTCTTGATTCATGAGGTTTTGTAGCAAGTTGTTTAGATCAGGATGATCAGTGCAACATGAGGAGGATTTCTATGTATTTAATTTAGCATTTGGTGAGAGTTGATATTGATGACATTTCTGAACTTTGATTCGTGTTTGCTTACTTGTTAAGAATTGGATAATTTTGAGTGGAGATTTGGAATGTACGTGAAAAATTGAGTTGATTTGGTATATAGTTTGTCATTTATGGATGCCTGAGCTTGAACCTTTGCCGGAGAAGACGACCGGAGTCTTCTCCGGCCACCACCAACCACCAGCCCGGATCTCCACTCTGATGACCTGAGATTTGGAGAAGATGAGTTGTAGACCACAGGATCTTGCCTTGACCATTGACTGACCTGAAGATCCAACGCTTGTGTTTTAATCTGGGGAGAAGAGATCTTAATTCAAAACGCTGCGTTTCACTTAATGCGCTGGCAAGCTCTAGCGCGTTGAATTGCTTGACCAGTCTTCAGATCCAATGGCTCATGTTTTATTTCAGCATTTTATTTCTTTTATTCATTTCTCTTTTATTTTAAATGCTTTATTGCTTCCAAAAATCATATTAAATTCATTCTTGATCATAAAATTATTTTAAAAATACCTCCATGATCCTGAGAGAATTTGTGATTTTCTGAAATCAATAAAATGCATTTTCATGCATTTTTCAATTTAATTTGATTTTTCTTATTTTTGTTAATTCTTTTAATTTTGGATATTTGACCATCTGTTTTGTTGAATTTTGTTCTTCCAATTGGTAATGAGTTTGGCTTTGAATTTTTAGTATGTTTTAGGGTAGATATTCATGTTCCCTTAGAATTTTTATTAGAATTTTAGAACAAAATTAGGTTCTGTTTTAGGTATTGATATTAGGACCCTCCCAAACTTGTGGATTCCTTTGACCTATCTCAATGTAGGAATTGTTTAGATAACTTAGAATTTGATTTAGGCTTAAATATTTTTACATTAGGTTGTTCAAACATGTATGTTCCCTTAGGAATTTTATTAGAATTTTGCAATTTCATTTTCTATTTTAGTTGTATTTTGCAAGTGGCTTGTATTTGTGGTTTCCTCTCTTGAGTGCTTTGGATTGTTTGGTTTGGTTGGCTGCTTTGGAGTGGGTTTAAGCTTGATTTCTTTTTGGTGGAGCTTCTGGATTCATTGAAGATGCTTAGGATTGAAGATTGGAGCTTAGAGTTGAAGGCTTTTCTTTTTGTGGAAGTTTTTTTAGGAGTTTAGGAATTAGGGTTTTAGGAAGTGCCTTAGACCTAGTTTTTTATTCTTTCTTCAAACATGGAGTGCATTGTTTGCCTCTATTCTATCCAATGACATAAAGTCCTCCTTTGGAAGCTCCATCTCTCCTTAGGAGGGATGAGTGGTATGCCCAAGTGAGAAAAACTTTGAGGATACCTTTCATTTGCAATGTTGAGTTCTTAGTGATATCCTTTGGTTGTCATTAATTTCCTTAACATTATAACTTGATCTTGATGATTGATCCTCTTCTTGGAGTGTGCTTGTTGGAGCTTGAAGATTGATGAAGCTTGAAGATAGAAGCTTGCTTGAAGATGAAGCCTTTGCTGTCAGTTCAAGTGTGCTGTTTAGAGCTTGTTGTTACTGTCTGATGTAGGAGTTTGTGGCTGCTGCTTGGGCTGCCCCCTCTGTGTCTTTTGTTTTTTCTCTGTTTGGTTTGTTGGCTTGTGTTGCTTGCCCCATAGGTTTGAAGTGAAGTTGATTCACTTTGCCTGTTGTTTTCTCTAGGTTTGACGTGGAGCTTGTCTCCTCTTGCCTATTGTTTTCTCTCTTGCCTCTCTGGTACTGTTGCATTGCATGCATTTTACTATTTACTTTATTTGCTTGGTTTTCTTTTGCTGTTTATCCCCTAGGACCTCTGATTTCCTCTGTGCAAGAGGAAATTATGACAGAAATTAGGTTTTGACCCATACATGATAACATTAGGTTAGTTTCCCTTTCAACCATAGGCTTTTTAGAGCGTCTTTCTCTTCTCATCTCAAAACAATTCAAAAACACAATAATAAGGATGTGTGTTGTACGTTATGAGCCTTAAGCTATTTGAGAAAAGGTTGCTGGAGGGTCACTCTTTAGTAATTTGGCTACTTAGTATGGTACCCTTAGGGTGACATGCGACGTAGTCACTCTCAGATCACAAGTCTTTAGTGCAGTACAAGTTGCAAACAGACTAAAAAACATTTCTTTCGTAAAAAACTCAAACAAACATTCAAACTCTGTTTTTGTCCTCTTGGACCTTTAATCAGGAAAACCCTTTTCAGAAGGAGATAAAAACTGTCAGACAAGCTTGTGTCCTCCGTAGCCCGAACTACGTTTGCTTTGATCTTTCATGCCGTATGAAAGTACGTAGGCACAAGATGCGACATCTCGGCGAGCAACCTTCCCCCTTAACCCGTAGTTAGGAGAACTACGTTGACTCTGATTTCTCGTTCCAGACGGGAATACGTAGGCATAAAGTGCGATACTTTGCCGAGTCATTCTCTTTCCTTTTTTAACCCAGACCTGTAGAATAGATAGAATAACACACCTTAGATAGAAAACAACCGTGGATCCCGTCGAGTACGACGGACGTGAGGGGTGCTAATACCTTCCCCTTGCGTAACCGACTCCCGAATCCAGGATTTGGTTGCGATGACCATTCCTTTCCCTCTTTGCGTTAGGTTTACTCTGAGCGTTTCCTTTCCCTCTTGTGGGATAAATAACGCACGGTGGCGACTCTTCTGTCATAACCGGTGCCGATTTTCGCAGTAGCGACATCCATCATCAAAATTTTGGTTTCTTCACCTTTAAGATACTAAGTTAAGAGACTACAAATGAATGACCCATAATTCATATATATGCATAACAATTAAAATTAAATAATCAAGCTCAATATTATTTATATTCATCGTATTCACATTGACTTATGGTATATTACATCTAAAAAAATTCAATATTTTTATTCACCATCCCAAAGTTTTAAATTCTTTTATCACTAAGCTAAAAACATAATAGACTATAGTAGATGTAAAACGTAAATTATATTTTATTTTTCTACTCCATCACAAAATTTTAGGTTTTTCCCCACTAAAAAACAAAGTGAAAAGACTATATTCCATGACATATTTTTTTATATAAAATAGGTAATTATTAAAATAAACAGTCAAGCTAGAATTTATTGATAATTACCATTTTCACATTGAGTTATGGTAAGTTAGATGTAAATATATTCAATATGTTTCTTCTCCATCACCAAATTTCATGTTTCTTCGTCACTAATCCACAGAGTAATAAGACTGTAAATGAATGACAAATAAATTACATCTACATGGGTAATCACTAAAATTAAATATTTAAGCTCAACATTATTTGTATTCACTATAATCACATTGTATTATGGTATAGTACATGTAAATAATTTCTATATTTTTCTTCTTCTCCATCACCAAAATTTTGGTTTCTTCACCTCTAAGATACTAAATTAAGAGACTACAAATGAATGACCCATAATTCATACATATGCATAACAATTAAAATTAAATAATCAAGCTCAATATTATTTATATTCATCGCATTCACATTGACTTATGTTATATTACATCTAAAAATAGTCAACATTTTTCTTCACCATCCCAAAGTTTTAATTTCTATTATCACTAAGCTAAAAACATAATAGACTATAGTAGATGTAAAACATTAATTATATTTTATTTTTCTACTCCATCCCAAAATTTTAGGTTTTTCCCCACTAAAAAACAAAGTTAAAAGACTATAATCCATGACATATTTTTTATATAAAATAGGTAACTATTAAAATAAATAGTCTAGCTAGAATTTATTGATAATTACCATTTTCACAGTGAATTATGGTAAGCTAGATGTAAATATATTCAATATGTTTCTTCTCCTTTACCAAATTTCATGTTTATTCGTCACTAATCCACAGAGTAATAAGGTTGTAAATGAATTACAAATAAATTACATCTACATGGGTAATCACTAAAGTTAAATATTTAAGCTCAACATTATTTGTATTCACTATAATCACGTTGTATTATGGTATAGTAGATGTAAACAATTTCTATATTTTTATTCTTCTCCATCACCAAAATTTTGGTTTCTTCACCTCTAAGATACTAAGTTAAGAGACTACAAATGAATGACCCATAATTCATACATATGCATAACAATTAAAATTAAATAATCAAGCTCAATATTATTTATATTCATCGCATACACATTGACTTATGGTATATTACATATAAAACTATTCAATATTTTTCTTCACCATCCCAAAGTTTTAAATTATATTATCACTAAGCTAAAAACATAATAGACTATAGTAGATGTAAAACATTAATTATATTTTATTTTTCTACTCCATTACAAAATTTTAGGTTTTCCCCACTAAAAAAAAAAAAGTGAAAAGACTATAATCCAAGACATATTTTTTATATAAAATAGGTAACTATTAAAATAAATAGTCTAGCTAGAATTTATTGATAATTACCATTTTTACAGTGAATTATGGTAAGCTAGATGTAAATATATTCAATATGTTTCTTCTCCTTTACCAAATTTCATGTTTATTCGTCACTAATCCACAGAGTAATAAGGTTGTAAATGAATTACAAATAAATTACATCAACATGGGTAATCACTAAAATTAAATATTTAAGCTCAATGTTATTTGTATTCACTATAATCAAATTGTATTATGGTATAATACATGTAAACAATTTCTATATTTTTCTTCTTCCCCATCATCAAAATTTTGGTTTCTTCACCTCTAAGATACTAAGTAAAGAGACAACAAATGAATGACCCATAATTCATATATATGCATAACAATTAAAATTAAATAATCAAGCTCAATAATATTTATATTCATCGTATTCACATTGACTTATGGTATATTACATCTAAAAATATTCAATATTTTTCTTCACCATCCCAAAGTTTTAAATTCTTTTATCACTAAGCTAAAAACATAATAGACTATCGTAGATGTAAAACGTAAATTATATTTTATTTTTCTACTCCATCACAAAATTTTAGGTTTTTCCCCACTAAAAAACAAAGTGAAAAGACTATAATCCATGACATATTTTTTATATAAAATAGGTAATTATTAAAATAAATAGTCAAGCTAGAATTTATTGATAATTACCATTTTCACATTGAGTTATGGTAAGTTAGATGTAAATATATTCAATATGTTTCTTCTCCATCACCAAATTTCATGTTTCTTCGTCACTAATCCACAGAGTAATAAGACTGTAAATGAATTAAAAATAAATTACGTCTACATGGGTAATCACTAAAATTAAATATTTAAGCTCAACATTATTTGTATTCACTATAATCACATTGTATTATGGTATAGTAGATGTAAACAATGTCTATATTTTTCTTCTTCTCCATCACTAAAATTTTGGTTTCTTCACCTTTAAGATACTAAGTTAAGAGACATCAAATGAATGACCCATAATTCATACATATGCATAACAATTAAAATTAAATAATCAAGCTCAATATTATTTATATTCATCGCATTCACATTGACTTATGGTATATTACATCTAAAAATAGTCAATATTTTTCTTCACCATCCCAAGGTTTTTAATTCTATTATCACTAAGCTAAAAACATAATAGATTATAGTAGATGTAAAACATTAATTATATTTTATTTTTCTACTCCATCACAAAATTTTAGGTTTTTCCCCACTAAAAAACAAAGTTAAAAGACTATAATCCATGACATATTTTTTATATAAAATAGGTAACTATTAAAATAAATAGTCTAGCTAGAATTTATTGATAATTACCATTTTTATAGTGAATTATGGTAAGCTAGATGTAAATATATTCAATATGTCTCTTCTCCTTTACCAAATTTCATGTTTCTTCGTCACTAATCCACAGAGTAATAAGGTTGTAAATGAATTACAAATAAATTATATCTACATGGGTAATCACTAAAATTAAATATTTAAGCTCAATGTTATTTGTATTCACTATAATCACATTGTATTATTGTATAATAGATGTAAACAATTTCTATATTTTTCTTCTTCTCTATCAGCAAAGTTTTGGTTTCTTCAGCTCTTAGAAACTAAGCTAGGAGATTACAAATGAATGACCCATAATTCATACATATGCATAACAATTAAAATTAAATAATCAAGTTGAATGTTATTTATATTCATCGCATTCACATTGACTTATGGTATATTACATCTAAAAATATTCAATATTTTTCTTCACCATCCCAAAATTTTAAATTCTATTATCACTAAGCTAAAAACATAATAGACTATAGTAGATGTAAAACATTAATTATATTTTATTTTTCTACTCCATCACAAAATTTTAGGTTTTTCCCCACTAAAAAACAAAGTTAAAAGACTATAATCCATGACTTATTTTTTATATAAAATAGGTAACTATTAAAATAAATAGTCAAGCTATAATTTATTGATAATTACCATTTTCACAGTGAATTATGGTAAGTTAGATGTAAATATATTCAATATTTTTCTTCTCCATCACCAAATTTCATGTTTCTTCGTCACTAATCTACATAGTAATAAGGTTGTTAATGAATGACAAATAAATTACATCTACATGGGTAATCACTAAAATTAAATATTTAAGCTTAATGTTATTTGTATTCACTATAATCAAATTATATTATGGTATAATAGATGTAAACAATTTCTATATTTTTCTTCTTCTCCATCACCAAAATTTTGGTTTCTTCACCTCTAAGATACTAAGTTAAGAGACTACAAATGAATGACCCATAATTCATAGATATGCATAACAATTAAAATTAAATAATCAAGCTCAATATTATTTATATCATCGTATTCACATTGACTTATGGTATATTACTACGCCAGAAATGACATTTAGCAGCGCTTACAAAGACAACGCTTTTAGAAAAAGCGCTGCTAAAGAGGAATAAAAAAAAAGAAAAAAATTGATAACCAAAGACAGCGCTTTTTCAGAAAGCACTGCTAAATGGGGGTCCTAAGACAGCGCTTCTAAAAAGCGCTGCTAAAAGGGGGTCTAAGACAGCCCAAAGACAGCGCTTTTTAAAAAGCGCTGCTAAAGGGGGTTCCTAAGGCAGCGCTTCCAAAAAGCGCTGCTAAATGGGGGGTCTAAGACAGCCCAAAGATAGCGCTTTTCTAAAGCGATGTTGTAGGTCTGGTCTACGAGAGCGCTTTTTCCATAAAGCGCTGCTATATGGGTTACATTAGAAGGTCTTTGAGAGCGCTTTTTAAAGCGCTGCTAAAGCTATTAAAAAGCGCTGTTATAGATTTATTAGAATTAATTTAAAATACCCACCAGAATTTTTATGAGAAACAAAACAGTCATATTACGTATTTCTTTCTTTCTTTTTCTCTGGCGAACAAAGAGTGTTGCCCTATAAACCACCGTTGCCGTCCAACCGTCGCCGTTCGTCCAACCGTCGCCCTCCTCTGTTGCATTTCACAGCCGTTCACCGTCCCTCTGCTCGTCTGCATTGCATTTCTGCCATTGTTACGGTATTTGAAGTTTTACTCTGGTTTTCTTTTTTACGTATATTTTCACCATTGTTGCTGTAATCTTTAAGTAGAACTGAATATGTTTTTATTATTTGAATGCAATCAAGTTAAGTAGAACTGAATATGTTTTCACCATTGTTGCTGTAATCTTTAAGTAGAACAGAGAGTTTTTATTTGAGAGTTTATATGAGAGTTTATATTTGAGAGTTTAGATTTGAGAGTTTATATATGAGAGTTAAGTATTTGAACTAAATATGTTTTCTACAAAAGTTTATATTTTTTAAGAGAGTTTATATTTTGTATGTTTTAATAGAGTTTATAAGAGAGTTTTGTTTGTGATAACTGTTTGGTCATGAAATGTTTAAGAGAGTTTATAAGAGAGTTTTTAAGAGAGTTTTTAACCATTGTTTGAGAGAGTTTCAATGTTTAAGAGAGTTTCACCATTGTTTGTGATAACTGTTTGGTCATGAAAATGCAATGTTTATAAGAGAGTTTATAAGAGAGTTTTTAAGAGAGTTTTATATGTATGAGAGTTTTTAAGAGAGTTTATATTTTTTAAGAGACTTTTATATGGATAAGAGAGTTTTATATGTATAAGATAGTTTTTAAGAGAGTTTTATATTTTTTAATAGAGTTTTATATGGATAAGAGAGTTTATACATATATTTTTTAAGAGAGTTTTATATGTATAAGAGAGTTTTTAAGAGAGTTTATATTGTTTAAGAGAGTTTTATATGGATAAGAGAGTTTATAAAACCAACATGAATATGGTTTTATATGATATGGTTTTATATGTTATTATGGTTTTATATGTTTAGTTAGGATTTCTCAATGTTTAGTAAGGGTGTCATTTTGGTTTAAGGATTATCTAGTAATTTTAATATGATTTGTTTTGGTGGATTATCTAGTATTTTTAATATGATTTGTCTTGGTTAATTATTAATATAATTTTAATAAAATTTATATTTTGTCTGCTATAGGGGTTACCTGTGAAGAGCAAAGCTGTGATCGTTTCCAAGCATCCTATTGCGTAGCATTCTTAGAAGTTAGTGATTTCCTTACAGGTATTCTCTATGTTGTTTAACTTTTATAGTTTAGTGTAGATTACTCAATTAGTATGGATAAAAAAGGATGTCTGGTAATCGGTTGTCAAAAGAGTACGAGAATGGGGTATCGAAGTTCGTTAAGTTTGCTGTTGAACACGCCAAAGACCCCAGTAGGATCACATGTCCTTGCTTAGGATGCTGTTATGGGCGTCGAGTTGACGCCGTTCAGTTGGAATCTCATTTAATGAGACATGGAATTGATCGAAGTTACACATGTTGGACATTACATGGTGAGATAAGTAACGAGAATGCTGAACCCCGAAATAATACGACATGTGCTTCAAAGGACAATGGCAGGGATACATATGATTGTGATCGAGTCGAAGAGATTGCAGAAGCACTTGAAGAAGATCTTCAAGATTGTCCCAAGATGTTTGAGAGGTTGGTAAGCGATGCAGAGAAACCGTTGTATAAAGGTTGCACTACTTTCACAAGATTGTCTGCGGTATTAAAGTTGTACAATTTAAAGGCGGGTAATGGATGGTCGGATAAAAGTTTCACAGAGTTGTTAGCCCTACTTCAAGAGATGCTTCCGGAGGATAATGTTCTTCCCAATCGAACCTATGAAGCTAAAAAAATGTTATGCTCTATTGGCATGAGCTATGATAAGATACATGTTTTTCCAAATGATTGTATTTTGTTTCGAAATGAATATGCATCATTAAACGAGTGTCCTAAATGCGGTGTATCTCGGTATAAGAAAAAATTGTCACCAGCAAAAGTATTATGGTATTTTCCTATAATTCCGAGATTCAGACGCATGTTTCATAGTGAAACAGATGCAAAACACCTGACTTGGCATGCATATGATAGAATTATAGATGGGAAGTGTCGACATCCGGCAGATTCACCACAGTGGATGAAAATTGATAATGATTATCCTGATTTTCGAGAAGAAGCTAGAAACCTTCACTTGGCATTATCGACTGATGGAATGAATCCGCATGGTCTGCAGAGTATCTCACATTCCACCTGGCCTATAATTATTATGATTTATAACCTACCTCCATGGCTATGTATGAAGCGTAAGTACATGATGTTATCTATGTTAATTTCTGGCCCTAAACAACCAGGGAATGACATAGACGTATACCTGACACCTCTAATCGAAGACTTAAAGAGTTTGTGGGAGAACGGTGTGGAGGTTTATGATGGATATAGGAAAGAAAGTTTCAATTTGAGGGCAATGTTGTTTGGCACAATTAATGATTTCCCAGCATACGGAAATCTATCGGGGTATAGCATTAAAGGTCAATGTGCGTGTCCTATCTGTGAAGAAAACACAGATTGGACGCGGTTGGAATTTGGTCAGAAGAATGTCTTTCTTGGTCATCGTAGATTCTTAAATTCTAGTCACCACTACCGTGGGTGGAGAAAAGCATTCAATGGAAATTCAGAACAACGTAAAGCTCCACCTACATTGACCGGCGAACAAATTTTTGAAAAGGTGAAAGATGTGAGTACTAAGTTTGGCAAGCCTTTTGCTCATACGCTTGTCACGCGTGGGTGGAAGAAGAGGTCAATTTTGTTTGAGTTGTCGTATTGGAAGTCGTTGTATGTAAGACATTTTCTTGATGTTATGCATATTGAAAAAAATGTATTTGAAAGTGTTATTGGTACGTTACTCAATATACAAGGAAAGTCTAAGGATGGCCTTAAAGCAAGAAAGGACTTGGTAGCTATGGGAATAAGAAATGAATTAGGAACCTTGAAGAAAGGAAACCGCACATATCTACCACCTGCTGCTTATACTTTATCTAGAAAGGAGAAAAAGATATTGTGTAAGTTTCTGAGTGAAGTTAAAGTTCCAGAAGGATACTCTTCAGATATTAGAATACTTGTTTCTATGAAAGACCTCAAGTTAAAAAGTTTAAAGACACATGATTGCCATGTTATAATGGAACACTTTCTACCAATAGGTATACATTCTATTTTTCCAGAAAAAGTGAGAGGCGCAATAACTAAATTGTGTTTTTTCTTTAGGTCAATCTATAGTAAGGTGATAGATCCTACGATCTTACCAACATTGCAAAGAGAAATAGTTATTACTTTGTGCGAGCTTGAAATGTATTTTCCTCCATCATTTTTTGACATAATGGTACATCTAGTTGTTCATCTTGTGAAAGAGACACAACTGTGTGGACCTGCCTATATGAGATGGATGTACCCTGTTGAACGTTATATGAAAATATTGTTGAATGATACATTGTTGAAGAAGCTATTGAGTTTTGTACTGAATATTTGTCCAACGTTCAATCCATTGGCCTCCCAAAATCTCATGTTGTTGAAAAAATAGATGGTAAACAGTTAATTAGAAATAAAGTTGTTACAGTTTCAAGGGATGAACGGGAGCAAGTGCATTTGTATGTTTTGCACAATTACATTGAGGTTGAGCCGTATGTTGAAATGCACAAGGACGTTCTCCGAGGTTTAAATCTGAATAGAAATGAAAATTGGATAGTACGTGAGCACAATCGAAGTTTTATAACATGGTTCAAGGAGCATATTTTTTCAAAGTTTTATTCTGATTCCGCTTCAATAACAGAAAGGTTGAGATGTTTAGCATATGGTCCAAGTTTGCATGTGTTTTCTTATAGCGCATACGCAATTAATGGATACACATTTTATACCAAGGAACAAGATGATAAAAGTACAATGCAAAATAGTGGTGTCACCGTGCTTGCCGAAGCAATGCACATTTCCTCGTATTATGGGGTTATCGAGCGTATTTGGGTGTTTGATTATGAGAAGTTTCAGATTCCTATCTTTGGATGCAAGTGGGTTGAAAATAATAGTGGCATACAAATGGATAAATCAGGTTTTTTGAAAGTGGATCTTAATAAGGTGGGGTACAAAGATGAGCCTTTTATTCTAGCCATGCAAGCTAAACAAGTGTTCTATGTCACTGATCCGACAAGTACGAAATGGTCTATAGTTCTTTTTTCCAACAAAGTAATCGATGATAACATTGGAGAAAAGGGGGATGTTTATGTTGAGAATGAATCTTATATTATAGATGATCCAGATGAGAATATTAGAGCGGACGAATCATATATTAGAAATGATCATAACGAGGGAATTTGGATCAATCCATTTGTCCGTGTTGTTAAGAGACAAGTAAACCCCGTTACAACGAAAAAAAGAAAGAGATGTTAAAGGTACTTGTAACATATTATTTCTTATTTATACCATGTTTTTCTTATTTACACATTTCTTATGTATATATTTGTTATTTACATATTTGCATGTCATTCATTTGATACTTTGGTTTTTCTGAATTACAGGTATATATATTATAGCCAGCAATGAGGAAACATCACATGATGGAAAACAAACAACAAAAGACGTGGAAGGCGATATTAAAAGAGGCATAACAATTATGAAAAAAATCATTCGGGAGAGAGATAAAGGAGTAAAGTATGATGTCCATTGGAATGAAAGAGATCAGTTAGTTGAGCCTAACGTGCGTTGCTAACAAGTTACATCGGAGCACTTGTACGTTCGCAAGTTCCGATTACTTGCGATAATTGGAGAATTGTTTCATTACAACCGGCTAAAGATAAGATTTGGACCGAGATTCAGGTATAATATTTGATTATTTTTAATTATGTTGACAGTTACGTCTTTAAATTAATTATACTAACATGTTATATGTATGTGTGTTTATTTGCAGAGATCTTTCAATATTGAAGATCGTAGGAGAAAATATTGTATTCAATTGGCCGGAAAACGCTTGAGGGGATTTAGAGCGTTTTTAACAAACAAGTTTCTAAAAGATTCTGAAGGAAACTTTGTTGACTCAGAGCGTCCAATGAAGTACGCGGATTTGATTTCGGAGGAAGAATGGGAGACGTTTTTTGCAAAGCGAAGAACAAAAGAATTTGAAGTAAGTACAACTTATCATGAACTATGTATAGTATATATACTTCTTCCACAAGAGTTTTGATAAACTTGTTTTTTCAGGTTGTTAGTGCCGTAAATTGTCAACGGGCATCAAATCCCGCATATCCATACAGAAAGGGTCGTTTGGGATATGCACGATTAGAACAAAAAATAGTAAGTACATATAAATGCTTTAATATGATATATTTACAAAAAATAGTAAGTATATATAATAGGATATAATGCTTTATTATCCGTCTTAATGCGTAGTTGGAAGAGGAGAAGAGTGATGCGACATCTCTTCCGGACCATGTTGTATGGAAGGCTGCCCGTGTGGGACGAGATGGAGTCGTTCAGGAAGAAGTTCAACAAGTCTTTGAACAATGTGTAAGTACAACGTTATCTTTGTCAGTAACTGATCAAAAGTGTATAATATATTTATATATGTTTTTATCTATATTTCAGGAGAATCTATCCCAGACCATAACTCCCGCCGAGGACGATGATTGCAGGAGCTTACTGAGCCGGGTGCTGAATATTCCTGAGTATTCTGGGCGTGTGAGGGGTAAGGGATTTGGTGTCACTCCATCCAAACTGTATAAGCAGCCAAAGAAAAAAAATCCAACCAATAAAGAAGTGATGGATACTTTGGAGGAATTGAAAGCGCAAATCCGTGAATTACAGAAGAATAAGGAGAGATACATGTCGGAAAGACGCGCTCCAGAGGGTAAAGCTACTAGTGACAAAGATAGTATCGGTTGTCCGCAGAAGCTTCCAGAGGTAATTGTATATATTACATTGAAATTAATTTATCACAGTTTACTTAATTGACACATTAACTGATCATTATTTGTTTAGGGCATTTCACTTTGCCGACTATATTTATCGTCACCTACTCATCGAATGGTTGGCAAGGGAAAGGTGCATAACTTTCTGGGAGACTTACTTCACCACAAACCGCTCCCTTCTGGATTTTTGAAAGTATCTATTGATATTGCATTAGAGGGGAGTGCGTTATTGCCTATACCAGATGATATTTCAGGCGCAACAGTGGTGGGAGACGCAATAGGAGCGTATGTGGCATGGCCGGCAAATCTGATTTGCATAGATGATGAGGTAGGTTGAACCTTTTAATACTCAAATGTTTTATGATCCATACATGAAAGTTATTCTTACATCTACATTTTCTTATTTACATGATGATCTTAGACTCCTACAAAATCCAAATCAAAAGATGATAGAATTATTGTGCGGGATACCGATTCAGCTGCATCAAAGAAACAGGTACTACTACAGTTACATGACTATCTTGTTATATATTAATTACTGAACTTATATATGACTTTTAGGTTCATGATCATCAATCGCAACAAGTCAGCAAGGGTAAGATGCCTGAAACTTCCAAGGTTCCCAGAAAAGCATTTGTTCCTCGATTTAGGATGTGCCTTGAAATATATGTCGGAACATCAGATGTGCCTGAGGGTGGCATCCGTCAAATACACATTGAGGCAGGTATTTTCGGTTTTGAATATCCCGAAACAATTGCTAAGGAGGATTTTGATCAGGTTTTTAACCATTCTGAATTGGGCGTCGGTGTTATGCATTCATACATCAGGTACTTCGATCCATTTTAATTAAATGATTGAACATTTTAAAATTTGCTCATTTAACTGAAAATTCTAATGTTGATTATGTTTTTTTAGGTTCTTGTATGACAAGTTATTGGTCCCAAATGAATTGAATTCAGTATTCGCATTCTTATATGCTAGCTGTGTCAACTCACGTATAATAGACCAGACACCGGATACAGTCAAAGAGTACACAGTGCAGAGATTTATGCGCGTGACTACGGAGAAGTTGTTCTTGTTGCCATATAATACTGGCCATGGGTTAGATTTTATTCTAAATTCATTTATTATAATTGTTCGATTTTTCCCTTTCTATATAACATTTACGTCTAAACTGTTGTCTTATTTTATAGTGGACATTGGTTGTTGATCGCGATTAATCCGACGAAAGAAATAGTGTATTATATAGATTCATTGGATGGCGATACAATAAAATATGAAAATCTGAGGAACTTTGTTGATACGTAAGTGATGAGATATACTGTTGTCTTTAATTAAATATCTTTATTTATTATGTGACATTGTTCTAAATATGCGTTTATATTATGTTAGAGTTATACAAATATTCAGAGTACAAAGAGATGCAACGGTGCCAAAAAGCAAGGCTAACAACATCAACTGGATCAGAGTGGAGGTATATTTTCGCATGTTTGACTGTTATAGTGGTTCTACTTGATAAAACTATTTAAACTATATATCCTGATAAATGTTCGTTTATTTTTTCCATTTACAGTGTCCTCGGCAGCGCAATGGTATTGACTGTGGATATTTTGTATTGCGCTTTATGAGGGAAATTATTCTTTCTGGTCAACTTGAGATTCCAGTCATGGTATGGATCAATTCATTATATAAGTTATATGATTCATTTTGATAATTATCCGATACTTCATCTGAGTAATTAGTTTTAAAATTAAATCTTATTCGATCTGTTATATTATGTAGTATTTTGATGAATTCAAGTGCGCTACTTACACGAAAGCAAAATTGGAAGAAATTAAAGAGGATGGTGTCAATTTATTCTTGGGTTGAGAATTGTATAGAGTTATCGGATTGGAAGAATTGTAATTATATGTAAATTGAATGTATTTGTGTTGTTGTAATTCTGAGGATCGAGTTTTGTTGTAACATATTTAAACAGGTTTATGTGTATATTGAAATGTTTATGAACAAAGTGATGAGTTACAATGTATCCAAAGTTTTGAATTGTATATATAAGGCCAAAGTTTTGAATTGTATATTTAAGGCCAAAGTTTTGAATTGTATATATAAGGCCAAAGTGTTGAAATAAAGGCCTGAATTATAAGCAGGTTTGTGTAATATAAGCAGGTTGTTGGTAAATATACAAAACAGGGTGAATATTTAAAAAAAAAAATTTAAAATCTGGGACATTAGACAGCGCTTTTACAAAAAAACGCTGCTACAGGTCACAAACATTACGCTACAAAAGCGCTGCTATAGGTTTGGAAGGGGGGGGGGGGTCTAAGACAGCGCTTGTAAAAAGCGCTGCTAAAGGGGGGGCTATGGCAGCGCTTTGTAAAAGCACTGCTAAAGGTGGGGTCTAAGACAGCGCTTTATGAAAGCGCTGCTAAAGGGGGGGATGGTTGGGGGAAATATGCAGCGCTTATAAAAGCGCTGCTAAAGGGCTAAAAAAGCGCTGCTAAAGGTGCTGCTGAAGGGAGCCTTTAGCAGCGCTTTTTCCATGAAAAAAAGTGCTGCCTTTACCTTTAGCAGCGCCACTTTTGGCAGCGCTTTAAAGCGCTGCTAAAGGCCAAAAAAAGCGCTGCTAAAGGGTGTGTTCTTAAATAATCATATAAGTAAATATTTATTTTATTTATATAACCATTTTTTTATATCAGAAACAAATGATGAAATATCAAACATTTTATTTTCTATGAGATTCAATGAAACGGAGATCCATCATTTTTCCTTCTCCAATATATTTAGTATTTGTTATTCACCGACAACGATGATGATGAATTAGATTAACAATTTGTTATATATTTTTACTTTAATATTTTATGAATGTAATATTCTATGTAAACAATATAATTTGTAAACAAAATATTTTATTAATATTTTGTGTAAACAATGTATTAAGTATTTTAAAAAATTTATCTTTTCACTCGGTTTTGACCATAAATCGAGAGGTATGTGACGCTAGAGTTGAAAATTAAGAAAATGTATTTCTAGAGATCGAACCAATAATCATTTCAACTATCTCCTTAGTAATTCTTAAACCGAGGGGTATAATGGAGAGTCTTCATGATGCCCTACGTTACCTCATCTCTGTAACTGAGGTTAAATCAACTTTGTGTCTGAGGTTAAATGTGGTTTTTATAGTAGTGATGGGTCTTAATGCGAAATGTTAGAACTTGAAACCATAAGACTGGTAAAAAGCTAAGGTTTAAACCATAAACATGTCACATTTTAATTTAATTTTTTTAAAATACCATATATTCTCTCTGTTTAGTTGAAAATCAAGGGGTGAAGCATTTAGAGGACACAGATTCGAATCTTAGCAACTACATTTTAACACATTTTAATTTAAATTTTTTTTTGACATATTACCTCGAGGGATCACTACGCCAAAAATTGTTTTTAATAGCGCTATAAAAGCCCCCGCTATTATAGATTTGATACATATAATCGCGCTATGAAAACGCTATTAAAATGAGTGCTTTTAATAGCACTTCATAATAAATGCTATAATTTCCCTGTTCCATGCTACCATACACCTTGTTTATGAAAGGATTTAATAGCGCTTTTTGAAGAAGTGCTATTATAGTCCTTGTATTTAATAGTGCTTTTTGTAGAAGTGCTATTATAGTTCTTGTATTTAATAGCGCTTTTTGTAGAAGTGTTATTATAGTCCTTATATTTAATAGCGTTTTTTTTAAAAGTGTTATTGTAGACACTATGTTTAATAGCACTTTCTAGAAAAGCGCTATTAATGTCATTTATTATTCTTTTAAGAAAATGAGATTTTATAACTCAATACTACAATAAAAAATCACACATTTTAAAAAAATGCAAATATCGATAATATGACACATAAGACATGGTCCATTAATTTGTATTCAAAATAACTTCAAATAATAGAAATGAATTATATAAATGTTTGAAGTCAGTTACGACACCAACTAAATCAATTCCAAACAATCTGAACTGATTATAATTTGCTTCATTCCTTGTCTAAACAAACAACAAGCATATCTTTACTCACACGAAACTTCCAGCAACAATACAATTTTCTCCTGCTGATGAAGCCGGATCTATGGCTGAAGGCCCTAATCCACCATGAACCTACAATCAAAATTGGACATTGTCTCGGTTGCTATAAAATAATATAATATTATCACTAGTGAAGTATACTACAAAATATTTAACACAAGTATTTCATCACCTCCATGAATACAATAGTTGGACAGTATAATAAAAAAGAAAATTTTGTTTTAGTCAAGATCTTATATAAGAAGTGATAGAAGAAAAATTTAAACATTTGGTTTTTACTCTGCCCTGCAGATATATATGTATCAAGAAGGTCCTAATTTAAGACATAAACAAATACATTAGCAAGTATATAATCAAATCATCAAATGTTATGATGAAAAAACTAGTGATTACAATTTCAAGAATTTCTACCATCATTAATACCTTGATTCTTGAAGCATTGTTAGAATAAGAAAAATATACAAATGCCAATCTCATTATGTCTAATAATATTTTTCCATTCTAATGTATACAATATAACTGCCACAAACTGGACCTACAAGAGAAACACATTAAACCACTTATAAAGAAATTATACCTCTTAAGTCACAATACAAAGACGACCATCGGCAACGGTGTACTCGACGAAAGTACGAGCAACATATCCCACTGTGTTTCCACTGCCAATAGTCACATCCCTACAAATAATCAAGAGGGGAGTGAAAATGGGGTGAGATAAAGATGTTTTAACTTTCACTCCCATCTCAGACTGGAGTGGCAAACATATGTGAGGTGGACTGAAAGAAAGTTATGTTACAATTGCAAACATTTTGTATTTTTATTGTACAATGCAAATACCAAGAGATTTCCCATCACTTTTAACCTGCACAATTCACACATATTGTATAATGCATAGCCCAAAACAATCAACTACAAGACTTCATAGACTAGTGAGAAAACTCCCTATATAAATCATATAAAGAGAACAATATACCTTTCCATCTTAAACCAAACCCATACAATTTACTAACCTAAGAACCTAAGTGTAATTTCATAACAATCTGAAAATGAAATTAAAAAAAAGCTATGAGAGATAGAGTGAAAGCAATACCTAACAATTTCATCTTTAACCTTCTTATAGAACTCATTGGTATTTCCGACGACATCATATTGTTATTCTACTGCATCAATTATAGAAGCATTGGTTAGAAAGAAATCAAAGATAAAACATAGTGCAATCATCTTATTTTTTGTTCTTCATATTTTGCTAATAAACTACACAATCCCCAACATTAGCTTGGGAGAAATTCAAAAACATGAAGGAGAAAACAGAATATTAACTATTTAATAATAAAGTTTATAATGTTTATATGAACTAAGCATCATGCCACTCCATGAAGCATTCACATGAATGAATATATATATATATATATATATATATATATATATATATATATATATATATATATATATATATATATATATATATATATATATATATATATATATATATATATATGTTCCATAACATTTATATTATATATCATATATCTTGGAGGCATGCATCTGCGGTGGATCGGTTCAACGCAGTGGAAGTCTTTGAACCGGACGGCCGCTGTAAATGGTTGTTGATGAAGTCTCTGGCCAACATGAGATTTTCAAGATCGATGTTGGTTTTCACACCAATTCCATTCAGCATGTAGACAAGATCAGTAGCAACATTTCCTGTTGCTCCCTTAGCATATGGACATCCACCAAGACCAACAACTGAGGAATCCAATATACTAATTCCCATCTATATAAATACAATTAATTATTTATTGCTTCAATTGATTTCCTTAGTAGAATCATCGGCGCATTGATAAAAGCTTCAACATATATGAAGAATCGCAAGCAAGTAAAAAGGAAAAGCTATAAGTTGATGACTTACTTGAAGGGAAACAAGAATGTTCGAAAGGGATTACCAATAAGTGTCATGGAAGTGGACTGCAATCTTCTCTATTGGAACAACTGCTATTATAGCCGCCAGCATAGGGACAACGGTTCCTGAACACGACAGAATGAACATCTAACAATACACATCATATTCATCAAACCAATGAATTCTAAGAAAAAACCATATGATGGTGTGCCAACTCCAGTTGTGTCACCAAGAGAAATTTCAAAGCAACCCATGTCATATAACTTGAAAATATTTGTCGTTATACAAGAATTCATTGTCAAAATTTGAATTTGTATAAACAATGTATTTTAATATTCTGTGTAAATAATGTAATTTTTAAAATTAAAAAACAAAGCTTGCTCCCCTTGTTTTTTTACAAAATACGAGAGGTATGTTGCACATGGGATGAAACATATTTTATTGTATGTTTTATTTTTTAAAAAACACATTTTACCTCGATTTTGAGTAATAATCAAGGGAAAATATAAGCGTGTTTATCGAGTTTCTTCATAATCCTTAAATATATCTTCGTAGTCCATGTAATGGGTATTTATACTCAAGACACTGTCATTAGTGATATGCGAAAAATCTAAAAGATATTATAAAATCATTATGAATATTAAAAATTGATAATGAAACATTCGACATGAAAACTTTGAAACTTAAAGATGTTTGAAAATTTTCTCTATGATGGATTGAAAGAGTAGAAAATTTTTTGGATTCAAAATTTGTGTTCATAAATAATCATATAATTGAATTTTTTTTATTTATTTATATAACTTTTTTTTATCAGAAATAGATGCATGAAGTATCTCACATGTGATCTTTCCCCAAGATTCAATGAAACGGGGATCCAATATTTGTTGTTCCCCAAGATATCCAATATTTGTTCTTCATCGACAAAGATGACGATGATTCTGATTAAAAATTTGTTATGTACTTTTACTTTAACATTCAGTGTGAAAAAATTTAGTTTGTAAATAAATTAACTTATCAATATTTGGTGTAAATAATGTAATGAGTATTTGAAAAAAGTTATATTTTTCCTTGTTTTTGTCGTAAACCGAGAGGTACATGACATTAGTTTAAAAAATACTAGTGTTTAAACTGACACTCCCGTGCCCGTTTTGCCCGTTTTTTAAATACGTTTACACGCCAAAAAATAAAGATATTTTTTTTATTTTGATTTTAATTTAAATTATATATATAATAAACTATGTGACATTCACTCTCATATTTGCTTGTATATTTTTTTAGTATGCACACAAAGGAAGACATTCTAAAATATCATTTTTTTCATAATTTATTTGTCAAGTTAAATTAAAATGCAATATGAAATATTTAATATAAAATATTTATTTTCCTTCTTCTTTTGATTTTAATATTTTTTTAGCTGTATAAAATATCTCTTTAACTTTTCTCTCTTGTACTGTCTGACTACTTATTTTGTTAATATTTACGTTTTATAGTTAAAAATATAAAAAAAATACAAACATATAATTTTTTTTTTGTTTTTAACTTTTCTTATCTTTTTCTACTTTCTTGATCTTTCCATAACTACTTTGATCGGTTTATGAGTACACATAAATATAAATGCATTAAAAAACCATAAAATAGAATGAAACAAAACAAATACAGAAAATCAAACAGAAACTTAAACCAATCATACAACCTACACTTCTTACTCTCCTCTTTACCTAGAATCAACCAATTCCACAAAGTGAGTTTGATATCGTAGACAATCTCATCAACATCAAACAAGGCATTATTGAACAATATATTATTTCTAGCCCTCCAAATATTCCAGCGAGTTATGAACCAAATAGAATTATCTATTAAACACAATAGAAAATCAATTGCATAATTTTATTGTAAACAATATGGTACATTGAATTTAATCGAACAACGGTATTCTCGATTAATTAAATAATATAATTTCATGTGACATTACTTTTTATTTTAATTTATTTTAAGATAAATTAAAAGTTTAAAACAATTTGTATTAAATATACAATTACTCAATTTAAATTCATGAATATCAAATAATTTAATTAATTCTATTAAACAGAATAAAAAATCTAGCATGGGACAACAACATAAATAAAATTTAGAGATGGTGGTAATTGTTTAGTTTTTTTTAAAATGATGGTAACCTCCAAATTTTAAAAAAAAAATTGCTAGAGAACTTAATTAAATAGAAAGATCATTAGAAAAGAAAAATGTAAGAAAAAAGAGTATTAACTACATCTTTTCATGTTGTAGGTAACATACTTTATTTAAACAAAAACTTATGAATATGATTGATACTCAAAGAAACTACACCAAAAATATGAATTTATTATTAACACTCTGTTACACATTAAAAACAATAAGCACATAAAAAAATTTGACTCCTTTTTTTCTTATGCATTACCGATGATACAAAATAATTTTCAACAATATTCATCATATTAATCAAACAATAAAATGAAATGAACAAAATTAAAAATGGGTAAAGGAATCAATCAAAACGGTTGAACTTTAAAAGTTAGTGAGAACATTAAAACTAAAAAAAGATAGTATAAAAACTAGAAAAATAACCTTTTCTCTATAAAAAAATCTCTATGTTTATGTTAACAACAACTTTGTTTCCACTTCATTGCCTTCAACATAATTAAAAACATAAAATTAATAAGGGTTGCCGAACTAAAATAACAGAAAAATTAAAGTTAAATTAGAGAAATACTATAGAAAAGATAGCAGTTACCGTTATTATCTTTCACTTTCATTTTCATTTTTGTCTACTTTCTTCCATATCTTCTATTTGCTTCTCCAACGTTTTTCTCCCTCTTTCTCTCTTTCAATCTTTTTTTTTCATTCTTTATCTAATAGGTAGAATATAAAATGGAAAGAGGAGATTTATTGGTTTAAAAACCACATTGAAGTTATGAAAGATGAGAAATAATAACTAACTAATAAAAAAAAATATAATATAATCAATTTATTAGGACAAAATTGAAAATAAAAATGGCTACACAAAAAATGTATTTTGCCTTTATATATTGTTATAGTAAAAAAATTTATTCATGTGGAATGAACAAATGACCATTTCAACTATCGCCTCAATTATTCTAAAATTGAGGGTATTGGAGAGTTTTCTTGTAGCCCTTCCTTATGCCTCCTCTATAACCAAGGTTGAAACAACTTCATTTCCAAGATTAAATAGATTTTTTATAATAGTGCTAGGTCTTGATGCCAAATACTAGAATTTGGAAGCACAATATTGATAAAAAAATAATGGTAACTGAGTTTGTGGGAGCGAGAGAGATAGATTAATTAAGGGTGAAAATAAGTTCATAGAACATTTTCATTAATTATACAATAATACCTCAAACGAATATAAACAAGTACAATAGATTAGGTCCCAAGTAACATGCTAAAGTAATAGAAAAAATGAAATTAACTACCAATAACCGCTTTAACTAAATTTGTAGTTATAATTATTTCTACGATTAACTTTCAACTTAATGGTAACCGATTATTAAAGCGCAGGAACTGATTGCACCTATTATAATAGACAAAAATAGTACACCCTGTAATAAAATACACAATCAACAGTAATCAGTTACAGTACTTACAATATTGATTTTTTCACAACAGTTGCGACAAACCAAATTTATTAACTTTACTTTTTTTTAATACAATTTTAGACTTAGATGAATACTCAATTTAACATAACAATATTGAATAACATATAGAAGACCATTGGATGAATGTTTCTGTAATACGTTTTATTTCTTTCCGAAAATTAGAACGTCTTCGTATTTTATTTTTTCCAAAAATAATCTAATAACTTGATTTATCCACCTTAAATGAGTAGAGATTGAAAATTGAAAATTCAAATGTAGGCAAACATATCAGCGTCCTTATCATTTCAAACTAAGTGTTCTGATGAGATTTTGTATTGTATTGAGAGTTAGGAAATTTCATCAACCATAATTTGACTTATTCAAAGTGAAAAGTCGACAAGTGTTGACATAGACATTATAGGAAGGATGACACTTGTAGATATTTATTACTTGCGAGATAGCGGCTAATACATGCTAAAAGAATTGAGATTTTTAGACAAAGGCATGTAGATATAGTGGTGGAGCGAGAAACTTAATTCAGGGATATATATATTGATCGTATATGACTAGAAGGGAATTAGTAACCTATCACACGTTGTTGATCTGCTAGTTGTCCGTTGAAGGTATGGAAGAGGAGGGGGTGTACCTGAAACACACTCTGATGGCAAAGTAAGTAACTAGCTGAGTGGGAGAAACTACAGAGAGAGAGTAAGAGAGTTAAGTTACCTGACCCTATAGTGAAGAGGGTATTTATAGTGAGCCCCCAACGCAGGGCCAACGGGGAAGATTGAAAGAACTTTGAATGCCACGAGGACAACGGGATGAATGCCCCGGGCACAAGTGAATGTGTGCGCCGAGGACAGAGAGTGTATTCTCTGGTCTCCTCGAGGGATAAGATTGCCCCTAGCTCGTCTTAGGCGACCACACCCTTTCACTTGAACTGCGGTGGAAGGGTGGATTTGATTTGGTTGTCGAATTCACCGAGTTCCTCTGCTTTTTAGGTATAAAATGCCTGATCACACTGAGGAGGAGGTGAAATGGTACCTATCTGAGGATGAAGAGGGTCGTCAAGACGAGGTCGGTCTGGATCCTCCGGAGAGACCTTTAGAGGAATGAGTTGGGGAGGATCCTTTGAATTATATGTCGAGGTTCGTCCTCAATGACTCTGATGTGTTCTCGGTGATAGAAGACAGGGTGGCAGGGAGCCCCCGTCAGTTCCGCGCTTGCCAGCCCCGGGAGACCGTCCGTATATGCTCGCGGTATGATGGTGGTCGGTTCCCAATGTACGAGTTCGCCTTTAAGGAGGTGGGAATGCGAATGCCCTTCACTGGCTTCCAGCAGGGCGTGTTCGACCATCTAATGTTGGCACCGTCACAACTCCACCCGAATTCTCTGGCTTTTATCCGAGCATTTGAGATCGTCTGCAACTACCTAGAGCTCGAGGCCACCATCCTGCTGTTTTTCTGCATCTTCCACTTGCAACGCCAGACAGTGGCTGGTCGACATAATTGGATTTCCCTAAAGCAGGCGACCAGACTCTTTCGGCCGTATACCGATTCTGTTCGGGGGTTTAAAGATCGTTGGTTCGTGGTTATGCCGGCTACGAACAAGGCGTATGAGACCATCTTCCTGAGAGAAGTTATAGTCGTGGACGGGCGTTCTGAGGACTGTCGCATTGCTGCGAAGAGGGGCCAGTAATGACAGAAGAGTCGTCACCGTTTGTTATTTATCCCAAAGAGAGGGAAAGGAAACGATCAGAGAAAACCTATGAAAAGGGAATAAGACAGGTCATCACAACCAAACCTCGAGTTCGGGAGTCGGTTACGCAAGGGGAAGGTATTAGCACCCCTCACGTCTGTCGTACTCAACGGGATCCACGCTTGTTGTTCAGTCTATACGGGTGTAAATTATCTATGCTAAAGGCTATGGGGACGAAAGAAAAGAAAAGAGACTCGATAGAGCATCGCTGCTCTATGCCTACGTATTCCCTCGTGCAATGGCAAAGTCAGAGTCAACGTAGTTCGGAAAACTACGGGTGAAGGTGGGGGAAAGTTGCTCGCCAAGACATCGCCGTCTTGTGCCTACGTATCCTCGTCTGGTACGAGAAATCAGAGAAAACGTATTTCGGGCTGACACGACCACAGGTTGGTTCAGGTGTTTTAAACCGAGTAGGGTTAAACACTGGTTCCAGCAGTTATGGACGATGCCTGTTTGCGGTAGAACCAAAGCTTAACAAAACTCTTTCTAAAAATGGTTTTCCAATTAAGATCCCGAAGGATAAAAAGATTTGATGTTTTTGTTTTTGTGTTTTTTAAGACAAGAAGTGGATTGAGTTATGGTTTGAAACTCGCGTCGCACTAAAGACCATGACTCGAGAGCGAATGCGTCGCATATCGCCCAAAGGGCATACGCTAAACACTCTAGATAATTGAGAGGAGCCCCCCCCCCCCAACCATTATTCCTCGAGTACTTAAGGCTCGTAGCGTACGACACAAATCTTTCTTTATTAAGTGTTTTGAATTGTTTAGGAGATGAGAAGAGAAATACTCGAACTAAGGGGAAACTGAACCCTAAAGTTATCATGCATAATGCTCCTAAAGTTGGGGTGAAAGAGAATGAAACTATCCTAATATTGTCATGCAAAGGATTGAACACCTAATGTCTCTCCTACTCCCATCCTAAACGGAGGGACTAGGAATCCTAGGGGGATCATGGCACAAGGCCAAGTAAACACTAAATAACTCAATCACAAATGAAATAAGGAAGAAATGAAATTGACTTGAACAAGTCAACATGCGATGCAAACAAATGAGATGCAAAGAAAAGATGCATACACAAAGAAAAGAGGGAGGAAAACGTGTGGGGCAGCCACCACCACAAGCACATCTCAACCAACATTTCTTAAGATTCACACAATGCAATGCAAACAGAACAATGCAAATAAACACCAAAGTAGGCAAACAAACACCAAAATTCATGACAAGATCAAAGCACACACAAAGCACATTAATTTGTAATCCAATTAAAAAAATAAAAATAAAAATAATAATAATAAAAAGTAAATGGAAAAATAAAATGAAAGTGATGAAAAATAAATTGGCACAATAAAATATTAAAATGATTTTTTTGGGATTTTATGATATTTAAAACTATTCTAAAAAAAAATAAAACAAGAAATAACTAAAAGATGAAAAATAATTTAACACACATAAAAAATGAGAATGTAATTTTTTGGGATTTTATGATGTTTAGAACTATTTCTAAAAAAATAAAATAAAATAAGAAGTAACCCAAAATAAAATAAAATAAATAGAAAAAACAAGTTGCTAAAAAAAGGAAATGCATCACCCAAGGCTTGAACTCAAGACCTTGGGGATACAGGCTCAAAACATAGCCAATTCTACCACTTAACGCGTGTGAAATGAAAAGGAAAAGGAAAGAAAAAAAATTAAAAGCATGAAAATAATTAAAAAGGAAGCAAAAACGCCCCTGCTGGGGGTCAAACTCAGGTTCAAGGCATGGCAAGGCAAGGTTACAACCACTGGGGTGGCGATACATCCATTGTATCAAGCCACCCCCTATGCATATATACCAAAGCGTGTGGGATTTCTGGGCATGTTCAAGGCAAAACCAAGTGAAGGAGCCAAATACGACTTGATCATAACTTTGTCAAAACTCAATCATTTTCAGTTAAATTTAAGTCAAAGTTGCTTGTTTTTTCATGAGGAATACAATGGTAACCACCATTTTTCAAAATGAAACACACACAATAAAATTCGAATGAAAATGCAGTTGTGGCTTTTGAGATGCATTTTGAAGTTTTTAGATCCAAACAGATGCAATCATTGGTAGAAGATAGTTTGAGCAAAGTCTAAACATGATTTTGAATGAGTCTCAACAGAGAGTTTGTTCAAAACAACATTGGAACAAAAAAAAAGGTATGTCAGTTGCAAATGATGCAAACTGTGTTTTTTATAAACCTAGCAATTCAACAACATCAAGGATTCTATGACAGCAACCAAGTTAACTGAAAACCAAAAGCCAAAAGTAAAAACCCTTAAGGTATTAAAACACCAATCCAAAGTTTAAATGATCTAGGCAGCAGTGGTATCTCAAACATTATTTATGCCAAAACAAAATCTCAAGGGCATGACTCCAAAAGCAAGCAACATGGACCAGTTTGATGTACCAAATCCAACATCAGAGCTCTAGCTAGTCAAAACCCTCAGGCAAAACCCAAACTCATGAATCCCAACTATTGAAGAACAAAACTGGCTTGAGTTTCAACAATTAAACAATGACAGTACTAACTCACATAGGCAAAGAAAACCTATTGAGTCTTAATCTCCTAGTCCTACCTAGCCTACCTAGAACAACTCTTGCCTAGCAAACTTGAGGCACACCATAGTCTCACCATAATGCAGAGGACTGACAGCCAAAATCCCCATCTCATGACAGCAACAACTTTGGTCCTCACAATGTCAAGCTCATACACTAATTCAAGAATATTTTAGATGAAAGCTACCACTTTGTTAAAACAAAAACACAAACCACACTTTAGCATGAGCACAAAATTAAACAGCCAACCACTAGGAATTGATAAACTCATACTTCAATAATACAATTGTGAATCCAACCAAAGATGATGGACATGTCCAACACTAGTGGCATCAATGCAAAACAGATCCCAACATTAAGCATTACAGAGTTCAAATCCAAACTAAACCTCTTTAATACTAATGCCAACAGGTTTTGGTGGTGATTTCTCATGGTGAGGATCTAAAGCAGCACTGCACCAACCTAGACCAATCAATATTGATCAACAGAAAGCTGAGAAACAAGACTAGGCATGAGTTTACACAACCAAGCAGTACCTGAGACACTCAAATTAAACTCTCACTGGCTGCACTAAAAGTCCACCATCCTCATGACCAAAAACTGGTTCTCTAATTCTGCCCCTAATGAAAACCCAAACCAAGGCTACCCTCTAGAATGAGAGGAAAATACCTGGCCACTAACAGGCCTGATATGATACAGTCCACCTTCCAGGATAGTTATGGATAAATCAAGCATTTCCAACATCTAAACCAAGCCAAACATCCATGAAGTTATAACTTCCAAAACAGCAAGGGCACTAGACCTAGGCTGCACTCCAAACTGACATTATAATGCAAAACAAACTAACACAAAGAGCTTATCAACTCCAAGCATTTCATCCTGAATTGATGGATCTAACCTCCTACAAACTCTAACAAGTAGCTTTATGCAAAGAAAGAAATCTAATGACAGTTCAAAGTGCAGGTTCTACCTATGCTAGATAGATCCAAGTGGGAGCAAGGTTAAGTCTTTAATGAGAAAGATCAGACATGGCAATGTCTAACAGTAACCCACTAATACCTATAACTCTTATGTTGCCAATTCTCCTCCTTTCAAAATAGTTTGTGTGTTCAATCCAATATAACAATGTTTAAGGCAATGCTTAATGGCAGCAGCCACCAATGATCCACAAGCTAAAGCATTCAACAGTTGAACTCCCATGACAGCTCTTACTCTCATGATAAATTTATGCACCTACCAAATGCTAGACTGGCCTAGAAACATGAATCAGATCAGGCCTCCAAAAGAGATGCACATAACAATGTTTACAATGCACATCTAAAAATTAATTGAACATCCTAACATCAAAACCCCACCAAAACTAAGGTAGCAACCTCTAAACCAAAACAAAAACAGCCTTAAGTCCTCAATACATGCCTTTACTTTGGTCCTCTAAATCTGTTCCAAGACCAACAACATAAACCTAAATTCCTACAACCTGATAGAAATCCACACCTGAGTTATCAAACTTAACTCTCAAGCACAATCATAGGCAGCAGCGAAACATGGTAAAGTTAACTCCTAAATGCACCATGTATTGCAGCATCACACATCAACATTCCCAAAAGCACACAACCTATACATACATGCCCTAATGACAAAGTCCAATCCATGAGTTGAACAAACTTAAACTCAAAACCAAAGACAACAAACATGTAACCTTGAACATTACAATTTCCAGTTCACTCAAACTAAACAGAACCTACATGAGGAGGCAACTGCCATTCACTAACAGGATACAAAAAAAAGGCTTTGGCAGCAACAAGACATGAGTTGATAAATTCCAACTCAAGACATTTCTAACAGCAGTGAGATTTCAAACATGGCACCAATCAAACCTAAACCACCAATTATTTCATTTCACATGAGAGGACAATTGCTTTTAAACAGGCTTTATTATGAGAAACATGTTTTGGACAGCATAGATTATGAGTTTAAAATAACAACATCAATCCCCAATGCATCATACACTTCAACAGTCAACATGAATTCTTTTATAAAGACAACAACATTGCCCTGATGGCAGTCTAACAGCTGATGTGAAACTCAGCAAGAATCAACAATCCTAATACCATAACCTCTAGCACAGCATGCCAACAAACTTGTAATTTTAATAAGACCACAAATGACAACATCAAGCTAATGTTTGAAAATTAACAAACTCCATCTTTGTAACACACACAAATGTAAGTCAGCAAATGCAACCTTAACATAATGATCAAATGCACTAAAATGTTTCACAAGTTCATGACAGCAAGCATAGGCAACTCATGTTCAACAGTTTTGGATCATGCATATGTGAGAAAAATCAAGAGTTTAGAGGTCACTTACCTCTTGTAGACCTTCAAAAGCAAGCTAGCAGCAAGAGCAAAATATCACTCCCTTCTTTGAGCAAAGCTTTGAAGTTTCTTCCTTTTGAAGCAACAAGTGATCCTTTGGGGAAGATTTAGCAAATGAGGTTCCAATTTCTTTTTAAGGTTTTATACAGTTGACATATCACAAATATGAAGTGCTCCAAGTGTTAAATTGGTGGAAAAATGTTTGTGTGGTGATTTGGCTTGAAATGAGCATAAAAGTCAAACTTAAGTGTGTGGACAATTGACTTTTTGATCTATGAATTTTTTGATGAATGTGATAATGTGTTGCACCCCAAAATTTGCCCTCACAATACAAGACTTTGTGTTCCAAGAAGGTTCACAAGGTTCACAAAATTCACAATTGGTCAGAAGAGTTGACAATTCCCTCAGACAATGCACCTCCTAAGCAGTGCATCCAAAACTAGGGTTTTGACTTTAATCAGGCTAAATGGACTTCCAAGACTTCAAGTGAGCTTCATAACATCTTCTATGTGTATAAGAACCCCCATGTCAAGTTTCAAGACTTTTCTCAAAAGTTTGCTCAGTCAGATGATCAGATAAGTCAAAAGCAGTCAATGCAGTTAAAAAGTCAAACTAAAGTCAAACTGAGGTCAACTGTGGTCAAACCAAAGTCAAACTTCATGATTTTTTTTTGCCAACATCAAAGAGAGGTTGGGTGAGAAATATTATCATAATAATTGTAATACCCCAAATTTTGCCCTAAGATTTGTCGTCGCATTTCATTGCATTTTTATTGCATTTAATCAATTACTAACAAATTTGTGTAGTCGTTTGACTTTTTGCAGGTAAATATCATATGGCATGCATTTTTTTTCTAAAAAGTAAAAATGGCACAATTGGCAGGAGGACATGTGTAAGGAGTTATGAGTGTGAGAGGTTGAGAGTTCGAATCTCACCTTTGTCGCTTTTTTTTGTTTTTTATTATTTTTACTCTAAATTTTTCTATCTTTCATTAAAAAAAATAACAAAAATAGTTTTTTATTATTATTTAATTATTATTTTCGTATTTTAATTAAATCATTTTTTAAAATATTATTTTTTTCACTTTTTTCTAAATTATTCATAAAAATATCCAAAAAATCATAAAATAAAAAATATTGAAAAAAATTTTGTTCTTTTTATAATATTTTTGATTTTAGGAATCAATAGGATTATTAGTTTTTATTTTAAGTTTATTTTAATTATTTTAAATTATTTAAATTTTATTTTTTCTTAACTAATTATTTAGTTTGGGCTTTAAAATGGGCTTTAGGGACATTATTGACAATTTGGTGTTAACCCTAATTTGTTCCCTATATATACATGTGTTGCCTTGTTGGAAAAGGGGGGGAGAATGAAAAAAACCTAAGAGGAGTGAGTGCCGTTTGCCGTTATTTAGTTTTCTTCTTCATCCATTACTATTGTTTCTTTTTCTTAATCGTTTACCGTTATTTCTTTTCCTTCATCTATTACTGTTGTTTATTTTTCTTCATCTTTACCGTTATTTCTTTTTCTTCATCTATTACCGTTATTTCTTTTTCTTCATCTATTACTGTTACGTTTATATATATAATTTTTAAATTGTTAGAGTTTATATATATATATATATATATATATATATATATATATATATATATATATATATATATATATATATATATATATATATATAAGAATAATTTTTGATCGAATTATGTCGATACGATGTTTGCACATTTGTGTGCATGACGCGTGACATTTGTGTTAGTTCGATCTGGTTGCGATGATCGCATTTTTGTGTGAGCAATAATACTATTTTTTGCTTAATTTCTTTTTCTTTGCGATAAATTTTGTTTCGTCCAATTTAGATCTGGTTGCGATGAGCGCATTTCTGCGTTAGCAACATTGTTGGGTTATTTGGCACATTTAAAATTCATTATTGCTTTATTATTATTATTATTATTATTATTATTATTATTATTATTAGTATTATTATTATCATTATTTATTATTATTATCATTATTATTACCATTATTATTATTATTGTTATCATTAATTTATTAAAACTTGTTATAATATAAAAATCTGTTTTTTAAAATAAATAACATTAACATCTTTTCCAAATTAATATGAAAACCTATTATTTTTAAGAAAAACTTTTTTTTAGATAAATTTAAAATAATAACTAAAATCTTTTTTTTTTTATAATAACTAGAACCGTTATTTATTTTATTTTATTATTGTTCAATTCAAATTTCATTATCATATTGTATCTGCTCCTCTCATGTAACCTCGCGAACTTAACAATCGCTCTTTAAATTCTGCCTTTAAATTTCTGCTTGCATGGTTTAAATTATGACATTATCTCTCTGTTTGCAATTCAATTATCTCACGCGTTTACCATTATTTCTGTCACACTACGCACTGCCGAAGGAATTAGGTCTAGCTTTTGACCGCCGTGTCAATAGTCCTCACCTTCAACCCTTACACCTTTTCAACCCTAAATTTTCACAAATGCCTCGCCGCAGGCAAAATTACAATTTTACCCCTAGCATTAGGTCAAAGAGCCGTCGCGCTCATTTTAGGGTTTCCCGCCGTGGAATCCCTAATTTAACCCTAATTACAACTTAACAATTCAACGTAGAGATTTGGAGTTTCTACACTCCATGTAAGCGTGTCCTTAAGATGCGTTTATTCCCCTTGAGACCTTGACCACAGTCAAGAAGTCTCTAACCTCCCTTTTGAGGGGAACTACGATTACTCTGATTCCACTCCCGTAAGGATACGTAGGCACAAGATGCGATGTCTTGCCGAGTAAACTTAGAATTAACCCCCTTTATTATTTATTACTGCTTATTTATATTTTATTTATCTTTGCTATTTAATTATTTTGCTTATTATTTTGTAATTGTTTCTTGGATGTAAAGTTGTTTAATTATTTAATTATTATTATGGTTAGTAATAAGGGAGTGCAACAACATGTATGTAATATTAAAATAAATTTAGATCACTTTTAAATAAAGATAATTAAAATAAACACGTCACACACGTAAGTCGATTTTAATCGCCGTCTCACTTCCTAAGGATATCCCTCAAGTTGCCTACGAATAATGGTTAAGTGGGGTGTATAAAGCAAGTCCCTCAAATAGAAAAATCATCAAAGTCCCTTATGGTTGCCTTTACGAATCGAGTCCCTTTCGAAAAATGATGATGGTCCCTTATATGTGCTTATTACATCCCACAATGGCCTTCAAAGTCAAATTGTCCCTCACATATCCCTTAACATCCAAAGTAAGGACTACCTACTCCATTATAGTAGGGATAGTCTTACTAAAGGAAAGAATGAAGAATAAGAAAGACCTTTAAACATTAGGGTAGGTTACTCCTAGGTGCTTGCTCACTTCAAAACTGTTTCACACTTAAACAAATTTTCAACAAGTTTTCAAACAAGTTCTTAACACATCCTTACATGGATTATTTATTAACTATTTTGAAAATTTTCTATTCACACACTACAATTTCAAAACAATTCAAAAGTGAGCTTAAGTACCTAAGAGCCCATGGATAACCATGGATGAAAAGGATGCTAATACCTTCCCTTTTCATAACCTACCCCCCGGACCCAAAATATTCTCTAAGGTCTTTCCTGTTCTTTTATAACCTTTCCTTATGGATAAAATAAAAGTCGGTGGCGACTCTTGCTATCCGCAACATTGTTTAAAGTCAGTTCACCGGGTTACAGAACTGGCGACTCTGCTGGGGATCTATTTAAGAGGGGTACCCTTAGGAATTAAGATCACTTTAAATTGTTTGCTTTGTTTGCTTTATTATTATATTGTTGGGGTGCTCTTATGTGTGAAAGGTCCTAACCCGGATCTAGTGTACCTTAGGTAAATGGCAATAGACCAAGGAAACTGTACGACGTATATCGATACGGTTGATCTGGTGGCCATAGTTAGTGCGACTTCTTGGTTGGTGCTTATATTCCTTAAGTCAAGTTGAGGATAATATTGAGGCTGCCATATGTTGTCAATGCACTAACTGACTTTTAGAACCCTAGTTAACTCATCTTGGCCTTTAGAAAGTAGTGAGGTAACCGGCTTTGGTGCAGACTGAAGTTGGTTGACACTCGATACTACGCTCATTGAGATCTTAAACTTGGAGGGTTTTGGTTGGCAAGTAAGTTGCCTTCTGAACAACCACCCTTGTGAAGGATCAATGATATTGAGATCCTTTAGAACCTGGTTACTTTTGTAGGACAGGATGAACCATCTAACTTCAGGGGAGGGTACTTACCTTTAAACCTCATGCAAGCCTTTAAACCTAGGGCAATTGTGTGACTTGTTTGTGTGTGCCACATGTTTGTGATTGAACATAACATCATGACATCATCATGCATCATGAGCATATCATTTTCCCTAACCATTTCAAGGACCAAGGGATTTATTTTTGTTCTTTGTTGCAGGTCATGGCTTCTGCTCGTAGAAACACCATCAGGATCAACTTTGTAGGGATACCTCCCAAGCTCAAAGAGTTGGTTTCCCAAGTGTCTGATCATTCCCAGTTCGTCCAGAGACATGGTCACCTATTGGATCTAGTCACTTCAGGGTTCAGTGAAGACATGATGAGTGTGCTGTTTCAGTTCTTTGACCCTAAGCACCATTGCTTTACATTTCCTGATTATCAGTTAGTTCCAACCATGGAGGAGTTCTCTAAACTTCTGGGTATCCCTGTTCTTGATCAGAAACCATTCACAGGTTTGGAGAAGGAGTTTAAACCTGAAGTTATTGCTGCAGCTCTACATCTGAAGAAGTCTGACATTGTTCTAGAGACGAGAAGCGGAGTCAAGGGTATTCTTGCCAAGGTATTAATGGATAAAGCTCAAATGTTCTTGAAGGCCATGAGCTATGATGCTTTTGAGGAGATCTTAGCCTTGCTGATATATGGCTTAGTGTTGTTCCCCAATCCAGATCAGTTCATAGATGTTCATGCCATCAACATTTTCCTGAGTCACAATCCAGTGCCTACATTGCTTGGAGACATCCTACATTCTCTTCACACCCGTACTACAAGGGCAAGAGGAACTTTGATGTGCTGCATACCTTTACTTTCTAGGTGGTTTATTTCTCACCTTCCTCGCTCAGTAATGAAGAATGAGCAAGGGTTCAGATGGTCCAAGAGGATCATGTCACTTTCTCACTCAGACATCCATTGGTGCTCCAGATCTATGGAGAATGTCACCATCATTGACCGTTGTGGGGAGTTTCCTAATGTGCCACTGCTAGGCATAAGAGGAGGCATCACCTACAACCCATCTCTAGCTTTACGACAGTTTGGTTACGCCCGGAGCAATGGTCCACATGACATGTTGATTCAGGGCATTGTGTTTGACTACGACAACGATCTTCAGGGTTACCGTCAGAGATTCATACGAGCTTGGGGAAAGGTAAACAGGATTGACAGCAAGACACTGGAGCCTAAGTACACCATTCCTATGGAGGCTTATCTCAGATGGGTACGATTTCGTGCTCAGACACTCATGATGCCATATCCTGCCATCCTACCAGTTACCATGGAACCTGTTGCTGAAGGAGACACAGCTTATACCATCCTTCACCCAGACATGCCTACTGATATGGAAGACTTGCAGAGATCATGGATCCAACTGAAAGAGCAAAGGGATACTTTCGAGGCTCATTACAAAGCAAGCCAAGCAAGGATCCTAGAGCTAACAAAGCTACTTCATGAGGAACGAAACCTCAACTCATACCTCAACACAAAGAGGAAACGTCCATGGGAGACTTAAAACCCCATCTTTTGTACTTATTTCGTTTTCATTTTTTGTAAGCCTAAAAGGCAAAACAAGTTATTACTAATAAAAAGTTACTTTCTTGTTTGTTTAAGCAAATTTAAATCCTGCGGTCCTTGAAAACATCGCATATGCATTCCCATATCATTGCATCACAGGTTTATAATTGAGCACAGGTTTCTCATCTTCTCGCTGTTTATTTCAGCAATGGCTCTTGAACAATCAGTTAAGGATCTTCAGGCACAGAATGCACAGTTCCAAGAGCTGATCTTGAACCTATCCAAGGGGCAAGATGATTTGAAGGCACTGCTGGCCAAGAAGACAAAGAAGACTAGAAGGTCTGCTGGGTTGCTCAACATGGGAAGAAGGTTCAAAGGTCCTGTCAAGACCAAGGAAGAGGTTGAAGACTATGAATCTGAGGAATCTGAGAAGGAGAGAGGCAGTCTCCACAACACTATGGGGGACTCTGATTCTGAGGCTAATTATTACCATGAGCCTAATGAAGACAAATTCAAGATGCTGGTGGATAGAATGGGTGCTATGGAATTACAGAAATCATCTGGGCTGGATTTTGAGGATTTGAGTTTGATATCTGGGGTTGTGATACCCATTGGTTTCAAAGTTCCTACATTTGTTGTCTATGATGGGGTCTCTTGTCCCAAATTGCATTTGAGGTCTTATGTCAGAAGAATTCAACCCCACACTGCTGATAAAAAGTTGTGGATCCATTTCTTTCAAGAGAGTTTATCTGGAGCTCAGCTAGAGTGGTATTATCAGTTGGAGAGTGTCAACATTAGAGATTGGAATGACCTTGCTGAAGCTTTCTACAAGCAGTATCAATACAATGCTGACTTAGCCCCCACTCGCATGCAGCTTCAAAGCATGTCTATGGGTGCCAAAGAAAGCTTTAAGGAGTATGCTCAGAAGTGGAGAGACTTAGCTGGAAGAGTTCAACCCCCTTTGACTGATAGGGAGTTGGTTGATATGTTCATGTGTACGCTGAATGGTCCGTTTTACAGTCATCTCATTGGAAGCTCATCATCTGGCTTCACTGAGTTGATCATGACAGGAGAGCGAGTAGAGAATGGTATCAAGAGTGGTAAGATCCAAGTGGGCACTTCTTCATCAGGTGCTGCAAAGAAGCCTCCCACTGGGAAGAAAGAATCTAATGCTGTGTATGGTCAGCCTGATCGTAACAGAAGGCATCAGTCTGTTAGTGCAGTTCATATTTCAAATCCAACTCCTGCAACAACAGAGCAGCCTCAAGGCAACCAACAGAGGGCTAGAAGACAGTTCACGAAGATCAACATGTCAATGGCTCAGGCATTGCAACACTTGTTGAAGGCTGAACTTATTACCCTGAGGGAGGCTCCTCAGAATCCCAATGTTACCTCTCCCAAGTACAATCCCAATGCACGATGTGCATATCATTCAAACTGTCCAGGACATGATACTAATAACTGCTGGGTCTTGAAGAACAAAATTCAGGATATGATTGATGCTGGAGAAATTGAGTTTGATCCACCAGGTACTCCAAATGTGATTACAGCTCCAATGCCAAATCACGAGAAGACTGTCAACGCCATTGATGAAGATATTGATGAAGATCTGCATGTCTATTCAGTTATGGAGTTGAGCACACCATTGTCTGTTATCAAAAAGAGGTTAGTACAAGCTGGGATCTTTCCAGGTTGTCGTAAAGATTGTTTGTATTGTACCTATAAGCCGGATAGTTGCTTCATTTTGAGAGATGGGATTCAACGTCTCATGGATAAGTATACTATAGTGTTTGAAAGAAGACCAGCATCTGTAGAAAGTATGGTAGATCATCTGACTCAGGGTAAGAAGATTGAAGAGGTTGATATGGTTGACAAAGTACCACTAAGAATCACTTCAAAGGGTCCCATTAAAATCACTCATCAGGGCCCGATCAAGATTACTGCTGAAGGTCCTGTGAAAGTTGTCGCTGAAGCCAGAGTAGCTCCTCTGATCATTACCACTCCTGGTCCTATTCCTTATACATCTGACAAAGCTGTGCCTTGGCACTATGGGTCTGATGTTTACATCCATGGTGTCAAACAGGAGCCTTTACCTGATATGCCTGTTGACATTGATAATATTGCTGGATCTAGCAAGATCACTCGTAGTGGAAGAGTCTTCTCTCCTCCAGTTGCTTCTAAGAGTGCAGTTACTCCTGCCGTTACTTCCACCACTGATGCTCGGGGCAAGGGTCCTGTTATTGAGCTTGTATCTACTGATGTGCCAGCTGCTGATGACCTCTCTAAGCAGATGGAAGAAGTATTGAAAATCATTCGCAAGAGTGATTATGATATTGTTGATCAGCTGGGGCATACTCCCTCAAAGATTTCTATGCTCTCCCTGTTATTATGTTCTGAGGCTCATGCCAAGTCATTGATCAAGTTTCTAAAGATGGCTCATGTACCCAGTGCAATTTCTGTGGACCAGTTTGAGAATTGTGTTGCTCACCTGACCTATGACAACGGGTTAGGATTTTCTGATGCTGACTTGACCCCTGCCAAGAGGGACCATAACAGGGCCTTGCATATTTCAATTGAATGCAGGGGCACTACCCTGTCTCATGTGCTGATAGCCAATGGTTCCTCTCTGAATGTGTTGCCTAAGGAAGTCCTGAACAAGCTGAGTCCTGAAGATACGGTATTGAAGCCCAGTAATATTATGGTAAAGGCTTTTGATGGTTCTAGAAGAGTAGTGCATGGGGAAATTGATCTTCCAATCAGGGTTGGCTCTCAGGTGTTTACTGCTACATTCTATGTGATGGATATTCGTCCTTCGTACTCATGTCTGCTTGGTCGTCCCTGGGTCCATGGGGCAGGTGCTGTGACCTCCACATTACATCAAAAGTTGAGATATCCAGTGAATGGAAAAGTTGTTACTGTCTTTGGAGAGGAAGAATACTTTGTCAGCCATGTAAACACTTTCAAGTATCTGGGAGTAGAAGGTGAATACATTGAAACTCCATGTCAGTCATTTGAAGTGGTTCCCTGGGCTGTTAAGGATTGTGTGACTCCTCCTGCTGTGAAGAAGGTTCCTGTGGTCATCAGAAACCCTCCAACAATGGCAATGGCCTCCCTCAATGATGCAAAAGCTGTGGTGGAAGAAGGTGGTTGTACTATTTGGGGTCAGCTTCCTGATATTCCATACAAGTCTGACAAGTTTGGTTTGGGTTTCACTGCAGAGTCCCAGAAGGCTGTCCGTCGTGCCCGTGCTGTTCGTATCACCAATCAAGGGGTTATCAATGCTGTGGGAGATCAAGATGAAGACTACAACCTGGAGGCATGGATTTTTACTACTGTGGGTGCTGGACTCAATAATTGGACAGCTGAAGATGTTATCCCTATCTCCTTTAGTCAGGAGTAAATACTATTACTGTGTTATGTTTTTAACTTTATAATTTCTGGAACAATTAAAACTTTCAAGCCCTGTGCCTTACCCGGGGCACAATGGTGTGCTTGTTACGGGTTGTCATTTCATTTGCATACTGCATTCAATAAAATCAGTGGACGTTTCGTTTTCGTAAATATTGTGTTCCTTGTCTTTCTTTTTCTTTTATTTTTGCTTTATCAGCTATGTGTTCTTACACACACCCACGTCACTAAAATGCAGATCCTCATCCACTCTGGATCCAGTTGATAACAGTTCTACTATTGCCAATTACAATTTCGAGAATCCGATCTATCAAACTGAAGACGGAAACGAGGACGATTGTGAAATACCTGTAGAGCTTGCTAGGTTGTTACAACAAGAAGAGAAAGCTATACAGCCACATGAAGAGCCAGTCGAAGTTGTGAATCTGGGAACTGAAGAAAACAGAAAAGAGGTCCAGATAGGGGCTGATTTAGAGGACAGTGTCAAGAGCAGGTTGATTCAGATGCTACGTGACTATGTGGAGATCTTTGCTTGGTCTTATGAAGATATGCCAGGGTTGGATACAGACATTGTGGTTCACCGTTTGCCAGTGAAAGAAGATTGTCGTCCAAAGAAGCAGAAGGTTCGTCGTATGCGTCCTGAAATGTCAGAAAAGATCAAAGCAGAGGTAATGAAACAGTTCAATGCAGGGTTCTTGGCCGTAACTTCTTATCCTCAGTGGGTTGCAAATGTGGTACCAGTTCCTAAGAAAGACGGTAAGGTACGTATGTGTGTAGACTACAGAGATCTGAACAAGGCTAGCCCTAAAGATGACTTTCCACTTCCTCATATTGATATCCTGGTAGACAACACTGCTCAGCATAAGGTATTCTCTTTTATGGATGGTTTCTCTGGTTACAATCAAATCAAGATGGCACCTGAAGATATGGAGAAGACTACATTTGTGACACAGTGGGGCACCTTTTGCTATAAGGTAATGCCATTTGGTTTGAAGAATGCAGGGGCAACATATCAGCGTGCCATGGTGGCTTTGTTTCATGATATGATTCATCATGAGATAGAGGTATATGTGGATGATATGATAGCCAGGTCTCGGAATGAAGAACAACATCTTGATCATCTGCACAAGTTGTTTGAGAGGTTGAAGAAATACAGGTTGAGATTAAATCCAAACAAGTGTACTTTTGGAGTTAGATCTGGAAAGCTCCTGGGTTTCATTGTCAGTGGAAAAGGTATTGAAGTGGATCCTGCAAAAGTGAAAGCTATACGAGAGATGCCAGCTCCCCGTACTGAGAAGGAGGTTAGAGGTTTCTTGGGACGATTGAACTACATTGCAAGATTTATTTCCCAATTAACTACCATCTGTGAACCAATCTTCAAGTTGTTGAAGAAAGATCAGGTGATGGAATGGAATGATGAGTGCCAGACTGCCTTTGATGAAATCAAGAGATATTTGCTAGAACCTCCAATTTTAATGCCACCAGTTGATGGAAGACCCTTGATTATGTATCTAACAGTATTAGACAACTCAATGGGGTGTGTATTGGGGCAACATGACGAGTCTGGTCGAAAAGAGCAGGCAATATACTACCTTAGCAAAAAGTTTACCGACTGTGAAACAAGATACTCACTGCTCGAGAAAACTTGCTGCGCTTTGGCATGGGCTGCTCGCCGACTAAGACAGTATATGTTGACCCATACTACCTTGTTGATTTCGAAGATGGATCCAATCAAGTACATATTTGAGAAACCTGCTCTCTCCGGAAGAATTGCAAGATGGCAAATGATCTTGACGGAATATGATATACAGTATACTACTCAGAAGGCCATTAAGGGGAGTGTTGTTGCTGATCATTTGGCTCATCAAGCAGTAGATGATTACCAGTCAATGAATTTTGAGTTCCCTGATGAAGACATTATGTCTGTTACCAAAGAACCTGGACAATATGACGGACCTGAACAAGGATCCCGATGGACTATGGTTTTTGATGGTGCCTCCAATGCACATGGTAATGGTGTTGGTGTTGTGATTAGTTCCCCTGAAGGTTGTCATACCCCGATTACTGCCAGACTTTGTTTCTATTGTACCAATAACATGGATGAGTATGAGGCATGTATCATGGGTATGCAAGTTGCTATTGATATGAAGATTCAGTTCCTTGAGGTGTATGGAGATTCAGCTCTAGTAGTAAGTCAGATTAAAGGAGATTGGGATACAAAGCATGATAATCTCATTCCTTACAGAGAACATGTGTTGTCTTTGATCCCACATTTCAAAGAGATTACTTTTGGACATATTCCACGAAGAGAGAATCAGTTGGCAGACGCATTGGCCACCATGGCATCTATGTTTGAGATCAGCTGGGATGATGAAGCTCCCAAGATTACCATTGATAGATTTGAGAAGCCTGCATACTGCAATGAGATTGACACTGAAGGGGCAGAGGAGAAGCCTTGGTTCTATGAAGTGAAAAACTATCTTGAAGATCAGGAGTTCCCTGAAGAGGCATCTGTCAAAGATAGGAAGTTCCTGAGAAGGTTTTCTGCTAAGTTCTTTCTGAGTAATGGCATTCTGTATAAGCGTAATCATGATTCAACTATGCTTCGTTGTGTGGATAAGACGGAAGCTACAGAAATTATGGAAGAGATGCATGATGGGACCCTTGGCACTCATTCTAGTGGTCATACCATGGCAAAGAAGATTTTGAGAGCAGGTTACTATTGGTCTACCATGGAAGCTGATTGCTATCAACACTCCAGAACATGTCATAAATGTCAAATCTATGCTGATAAAGTACATGTACCTCCATCTCCATTGAATGTGTTGACTGCTCCTTGGCCCTTTGCCATGTGGGGCATTGATATGATTGGTGAGATCAAGCCTACTGCTTCTAATGGGCATCGTTTCATCCTGGTTGCTATTGATTACTTCACGAAGTGGGTAGAGGCAGCTTCATTTGCATCTGTGACTAAGAATGTTGTGGCTCGGTTCATTAAGAATAATCTCATATGTAGGTATGGTATCCCTGAAAGGATTATCACTGACAATGGCTCTAATCTGAACAACACTATGATTACTGATCTCTGTACGCAGTTCAAGATTAAGCATCACAACTCTTCTCCGTATCGTCCAAAGATGAATGGGGCAGTTGAAGCTGCTAATAAGAACATTAAGAAGATTGTACAGAAGATGACTGTTACTTACAAGGATTGGCACGAGATGTTACCATTTGCTCTGCATGGTTATCGTACTACAATACGTACTTCAACAGGGGCAACCCCATTCTCCTTAGTCTATGGTATGGAAGCAGTTCTGCCTATTGAAGTTCAGATCCCCTCCTTGAGAATTATGAAGGATGCAGGCTTGGATGAAGATGAGTGGATTCAGACTCGACTTGACCAGATAAGTTTGATTGATGAGAAAAGGTTAGCAGCAGTTTGTCATGGCCAGATGTACCAGAAACGGATGATCAAAGCTTTTAACAAGAAGGTTAAGCCAAAGGTATATCAGGCTGGTGACTTGGTAATCAAGCGTATCATATTACCACAGGGTGATCCTAGGGGCAAGTGGACTCCAACATATGAGGGACCATTTGTAGTCAAGACAGTGTTCTCAGGAGGTGCCATGATACTGACTACAATGGATGGTGAAGACTTCCCACAACCTGTAAACGCAGACATAGTTAAAAAATACTACGCATAAAAAAAGACCCGCTAGGTTGACAGGCCTAGGCAAAAATAAGGGCATCCCGGCAAACCAAAAGGGTTTGGGCAAAAATTAGGGATATATATATAAAAAGATGTACACCCGGCAAGTCGAAAACCTGAAAAGGCGGCTTGGGCAAAAAAGGGTATCCCGGTGGATTGAAAACCTAAAAGGGCAATCCAGGCAAAAGTTAGGGATTAAAGCGTATGACTATGTCTCGTTTGGATCACTCATGAAACTGCAACCAGTTGTACTACTTACTCAAGCTCAAACAGATAAAGCTCAATCCAATCGTTTCCGTCTCAACAGCAAGAAGATGAGATACTTGAGTGGCAATAGTAGAATTGAAACTCAATAGGATTATTTCCCACATAGCTGATTCTTTTTGTAAAACTTCATGACAAAATTCTCTTACTAGGGTTTATGTCTCCTTGTACAAACTTATCCGTGTATGGGTCACTTTTGATATAAATAAATTCCATCTTTTGAATCCAGATTTACTTTTACCCTATTTACATAAGCGAAACGTCCATTGGTTGTGTTTGAATGTATGTATGCCTTTGAATATGATTGATGTTTACCAGAAACGCATGTATGCTTTTAATATGATTGATGTTTACCAGAAATGCATGAAAATGCAGTAATAGTATTTACTAAGGACGAACGAGGGAAGGATTTCAACGAAGCTTCGCCGGTTCATCTTTACAAGACAGTTACAAACCATCAGTGGGACTAATCCATTTTCACAAAGTCTAATCTCCCCTGGAATTTATATCCATCTCTTTTATCCTCATACGGATATACGGGAAATTACTTTCCAATAAGGGCACGATGAACGAAGACGGGATGTTATACTTATCCTACTATCAAACGAAAACGAAGGTTATCTATACCCTACTATCCCCAACAACGGGAGGTTATCTATACCTTGTTATCCCCAACAACGGGAGGTTATCTATACCTTGTTATCCCCAGCAGACGGAGGGTTATATATTCTTCAACAACGAATCGGGATTTATTTTCCTTGGCCAGCAGTTGTTATACAAGGATATCCAGACACTTCCAGCAGTGTCATAGCATACATACATCATTTACATCATACCATAACATATATGTCTATAGTACATTACCTAAGTGCATCATGTCATACATGCATACATAAAGCATAAACTAATGTTGTTATACAGAATGCTACCTTGTTTTCAGGTTAATTATCCAACAAACAAGCTTATGATCTTTGGGACTGCTTTATTGTAACCTCAGGGTTACTTTATCCTCCTGATGAGCTTCTTATTACTTTGGGACTGCTTTATTGTAACCTCAGGGTTATTTTATCCTCCTGATAGCCTCTCATGACTTCAAGACTGCTTTAGAGTTACTGATTGCTCTATCCTCCTGAGATCATCCTATTACTTCAAGACTGCTTTAGAGCTATTCATTGCTCTATCCTCATGAGGTCATATTACTACTTCAAGACTGCTTTAGAGCTATTCATTGCTCTATCCTCCTGAAGCCATCTAATTATTTCAAGACTGCTTTAGAGTTATCCATTGCTCTATCCTCCTGAAATTACATTATTATTTCAAGACTGCTTTAGAGCTATCCATTGCTCTATCCTCCTGAAATCATCACTTCAAGACTGCTTTAGAGCTATTGATTGCTCTATCCTCCTGAAGACATATCACATTATTATTTCAAGACTGCTTTAGAGCTGTTGATTGCTCTATCCTCCTGAAGCCATTCTATTACTTCAAGACTGCTTTAGAGCTATTGATTGCTCTATCCTCCTGAAGCCATTATTACTTCAAGACTGCTTTAGAGCTATTGATTGCTCTATCCTCCTGAGGTCAGATCATCACTTCAAGACTGCTTTAGAGCTATTGATTGCTCTATCCTCCTGAAGACATATCACATTATTATTTCAAGACTGCTTTAGAGCTGTTGATTGCTCTATCCTCCTGAAGCCATTCTATTACTTCAAGACTGCTTTAGAGCTATTGATTGCTCTATCCTCCTGAAGCCATTATTACTTCAAGACTGCTTTAGAGCTATTGATTGCTCTATCCTCCTGAGGTCAGATTTATCACTTCAAGACTGCTTTAGGGTTATCATTATTGATTGCTCTATCCTCATGAAGACATGCTGTTACATCAGTATTACTCCAGACTCCTGACAGTTCTCATTATACTACTGAAGAACTTTCCCCTAGTGGCATCTTTAAGCCCACTCAATCATGTTCAACCAACCATCAATATCACTCCATGCACTGGTGAGTGCAAATTTTTGGGCTTTTGTGTTCAATCCCCTTCAACCTTCCAGGTTACGACTGGCAAATATACCAATCTAACCCCTCAGGTTTCAGAAAATTGAACAGGGGCAGCTGTTGCACCCCAAAATTTGCCCTCACAATACAAGACTTTGTGTTCCAAGAAGGTTCACAAGGTTCACAAAATTCACAATTGGTCAGAAGAGTTGACAATTCCCTCAGACAATGCACCTCCTAAGCAGTGCATCCAAAACTAGGGTTTTGACTTTAATCAGGCTAAATGGACTTCCAAGACTTCAAGTGAGCTTCATAACATCTTCTATGTGTATAAGAACCCCCATGTCAAGTTTCAAGACTTTTCTCAAAAGTTTGCTCAGTCAGATGATCAGATAAGTCAAAAGCAGTCAATGCAGTTAAAAAGTCAAACTAAAGTCAAACTGAGGTCAACTGTGGTCAAACCAAAGTCAAACTTCATGATTTTTTTTTGCCAACATCAAAGAGAGGTTGGGTGAGAAATATTATCATAATAATTGTAATACCCCAAATTTTGCCCTAAGATTTGTCGTCGCATTTCATTGCATTTTTATTGCATTTAATCAATTACTAACAAATTTGTGTAGTCGTTTGACTTTTTGCAGGTAAATATCATATGACATGCATTTTTTTTCTAAAAAGTAAAAATGGCACAATTGGCAGGAGGACATGTGTAAGGAGTTATGAGTGTGAGAGGTTGAGAGTTCGAATCTCACCTTTGTCGCTTTTTTTTGTTTTTTATTATTTTTACTCTAAATTTTTCTATCTTTCATTAAAAAAAATAACAAAAATAGTTTTTTATTATTATTTAATTATTATTTTCGTATTTTAATTAAATCATTTTTTAAAATATTATTTTTTTCACTTTTTTCTAAATTATTCATAAAAATATCCAAAAAATCATAAAATAAAAAATATTGAAAAAAATTTTGTTCTTTTTATAATATTTTTGATTTTAGGAATCAATAGGATTATTAGTTTTTATTTTAAGTTTATTTTAATTATTTTAAATTATTTAAATTTTATTTTTTCTTAACTAATTATTTAGTTTGGGCTTTAAAATGGGCTTTAGGGACATTATTGACAATTTGGTGTTAACCCTAATTTGTTCCCTATATATACATGTGTTGCCTTGTTGGAAAAGGGGGGGAGAATGAAAAAAACCTAAGAGGAGTGAGTGCCGTTTGCCGTTATTTAGTTTTCTTCTTCATCCATTACTATTGTTTCTTTTTCTTCATCGTTTACCGTTATTTCTTTTCCTTCATCTATTACTGTTGTTTATTTTTCTTCATCTTTACCGTTATTTCTTTTTCTTCATCTATTACCGTTATTTCTTTTTCTTCATCTATTACTGTTACGTTTATATATATAATTTTTAAATTGTTAGAGTTTATATATATATATATATATATATATATATATATATATATATATATATATATATATATATATATATATATATATATATATATATATATATATATATATATATATATATATATATATATATATATATATATATATAAGAATAATTTTTGATCGAATTATGTCGATACGATGTTTGCACATTTGTGTGCATGACGCGTGACATTTGTGTTAGTTCGATCTGGTTGCGATGATCGCATTTTTGTGTGAGCAATAATACTATTTTTTGCTTAATTTCTTTTTCTTTGCGATAAATTTTGTTTCGTCCAATTTAGATCTGGTTGCGATGAGCGCATTTCTGCGTTAGCAACATTGTTGGGTTATTTGGCACATTTAAAATTCATTATTGCTTTATTATTATTATTATTATTATTATTATTATTATTATTATTATTATTATTATTAGTATTATTATTATCATTATTTATTATTATTATCATTATTATCATTATTATTACCATTATTATTATTATTGTTATCATTAATTTATTAAAACTTGTTATAATATAAAAATCTGTTTTTTAAAATAAATAACATTAACATCTTTTCCAAATTAATATGAAAACCTATTATTTTTAAGAAAAACTTTTTTTTAGATAAATTTAAAATAATAACTAAAATCTTTTTTTTTTTATAATAACTAGAACCGTTATTTATTTTATTTTATTATTGTTCAATTCAAATTTCATTATCATATTGTATCTGCTCCTCTCATGTAACCTCGCGAACTTAACAATCGCTCTTTAAATTCTGCCTTTAAATTTCTGCTTGCATGGTTTAAATTATGACATTATCTCTCTGTTTGCAATTCAATTATCTCACGCGTTTACCATTATTTCTGTCACACTACGCACTGCCGAAGGAATTAGGTCTAGCTTTTGACCGCCGTGTCAATAGTCCTCACCTTCAACCCTTACACCTTTTCAACCCTAAATTTTCACAAATGCCTCGCCGCAGGCAAAATTACAATTTTACCCCTAGCATTAGGTCAAAGAGCCGTCGCGCTCATTTTAGGGTTTCCCGCCGTGGAATCCCTAATTTAACCCTAATTACAACTTAACAATTCAACGTAGAGATTTGGAGTTTCTACACTCCATGTAAGCGTGTCCTTAAGATGCGTTTATTCCCCTTGAGACCTTGACCACAGTCAAGAAGTCTCTAACCTCCCTTTTGAGGGGAACTACGATTACTCTGATTCCACTCCCGTAAGGATACGTAGGCACAAGATGCGATGTCTTGCCGAGTAAACTTAGAATTAACCCCCTTTATTATTTATTACTGCTTATTTATATTTTATTTATCTTTGCTATTTAATTATTTTGCTTATTATTTTGTAATTGTTTCTTGGATGTAAAGTTGTTTAATTATTTAATTATTATTATGGTTAGTAATAAGGGAGTGCAACAACATGTATGTAATATTAAAATAAATTTAGATCACTTTTAAATAAAGATAATTAAAATAAACACGTCACACACGTAAGTCGATTTTAATCGCCGTCTCACTTCCTAAGGATATCCCTCAAGTTGCCTACGAATAATGGTTAAGTGGGGTGTATAAAGCAAGTCCCTCAAATAGAAAAATCATCAAAGTCCCTTATGGTTGCCTTTACGAATCGAGTCCCTTTCGAAAAATGATGATGGTCCCTTATATGTGCTTATTACATCCCACAATGGCCTTCAAAGTCAAATTGTCCCTCACATATCCCTTAACATCCAAAGTAAGGACTACCTACTCCATTATAGTAGGGATAGTCTTACTAAAGGAAAGAATGAAGAATAAGAAAGACCTTTAAACATTAGGGTAGGTTACTCCTAGGTGCTTGCTCACTTCAAAACTGTTTCACACTTAAACAAATTTTCAACAAGTTTTCAAACAAGTTCTTAACACATCCTTACATGGATTATTTATTAACTATTTTGAAAATTTTCTATTCACACACTACAATTTCAAAACAATTCAAAAGTGAGCTTAAGTACCTAAGAGCCCATGGATAACCATGGATGAAAAGGATGCTAATACCTTCCCTTTTCATAACCTACCCCCCGGACCCAAAATATTCTCTAAGGTCTTTCCTGTTCTTTTATAACCTTTCCTTATGGATAAAATAAAAGTCGGTGGCGACTCTTGCTATCCGCAACATTGTTTAAAGTCAGTTCACCGGGTTACATAATGGAAACAACTTCAGATGGTCATTTTAAGGGTGTTTATATGGTTTTTATGGTGGTTTAGTGTTTGGAACAAGGACTGGTGTGAAAAGTGTAAAGTGGTGGATTTTGGTGGTTTTGTGACTTTCTTCCTTTTCAAGCAAGGAGAGTAAGAATGAGAGCTATGTGTTTCTAGTTTTTTGATAGCTCTGGTGTGTCTAAAAGAGTGGAAGGAAGTCTCAATTTATAGACCAAGAGAGGCATTGGGGCAGATTTGGTTTCAAGCTTTTGGAGGGAGTTTTGGAAGAAAATCTATCCAATATCATGTGGCAGCTTTGCTCATCAGTCCCTTGGCTCAATGTGATGCACAAATCAAGTGGAATAAGGGTCATGGAGGTGACTGAAGTAAGGCTAGAGAGTAAGAGAGGCTGCAGCTGCAAGTCTTCACCAAAAAAGTTTCTCTTTCCTCTATTTTTGAATAAAATAATGTCCACTTGCTTGCCAACTTGCAAAGCTCTCAATACCTCATTATTTATGCATTTTCTAACCATCATCCTCTCTAAATATCAGATTAAGACATGATTCAATGGTTGAGAATGGTCTGAGTGGCTGAAAAGTGAACTTGTGAAAAAGTGGAAATGGTGCACTCAAGTGTGGAGACCCCAACTTCCTGGATTCATAACTCTCAACTCATAAGGGCTATGGAGGAGTTCTAGTACTTTTTGGAAAGACCTCATGAAGCTCTACAACTTTCATGTTTACATGATCTTCAGATTCCAAGTGGAACTAGGTCAAAAAACCCTTCAAAGTTGGTTGAAAACATGATTTGCAAGGCCAAAAAAAGTTGGTTGTAAGAACTATGATATGCAAATGCAAGATGCTAAATGCAATGAAACATAAGACAAAGATTAAGAAAAGAGGTTGATCAAATTTTGGGGTGAACAAAGACAACTATGAGTCCAACTTCCCCCTGGACTGGGCGAACCTGCATTTCTGTTCGGGTACTGACAGTTTCATCTACAGGCCTAGTCGATTGGGTGAGGTGGATAACTTGGCCTTCCGAAGGCTAGTGGAGTTCGTCGGTCGTCTTCCTCCTCGAAAGTGTGTATCCCCCGACGGAGAGTATATCCGCGACGCAGACGGGTAGATACGGACAGAGACCCGGTGTATTAACATAAAGGCTCTGCTCAAATGTAGGACGAAGGCTGAGGCTCATCAACTCCTAGGTAGTTTGGGTGCATCTGGGCTGACTTTGTTACTTGTTTTGATTTTACTTCTAACTGTTTGTGATCTTCTTGCAGGTACGATGGGCTCCGTGGAGGAAAGAGTGACGAAGATGATGAATAGGGGTAGTCGTCATGCTCAAGGTCGGGCCCCTGCTACTCGGAGGGAGCTGGCCGTTGCTTTTTTGGGAACGACGTCATCTCCACAGTGAACTGGGTCCCAGGTGCAGCCCCCGGCCCCTAAGCGGCGACGAGAGGACGAGGTGACCCAGGTTGATCTCACAGACGGTTCCCTGGAGCGCGGGTTCGTTCTGCCCCCTTGTTGTCTCCAGCCGAGTTTCTTTTCGGGGAGGAATGATTCTGGGGTGGCCCCGGAAGAGGCGAAGAGCATATTGGTTGCGGGCAAGGAGGCTCGGAGGAAGATGATGACCGCGGACCTGGCGGTGACGGTGAGGGTCTTTGAGACGGCCCTCGTGCTGAACGAGGAGGGATGCTCCTCAGAAGACATGACTGCTGTCAAGAGCGACCTCGCGGTGTTTGAGGAGGTCCGGGCTAAGCTGACGGCCGACCAAAAGGAATACTAGAAGCAAAACATGCTCCACTGGGAACGCATTGGGGAGCTGGAGAAAGCCCTGAAGGAAATGGATAAAGAGCTGAAGGGGGTCAAAGGCTGCGTCACTGAGCTCGAGGATCTGGTCCCCCCGGTTGAGGAGGACTCCGAAGAAGAGTGGTTGATATCGTCTAGGAGAGGGCTCATGGACAAGGCTCACCAGCTCGAGGAGGATTGTCTAGGAGCCATCGAAGTGGGCTTTAAGCACGCTATCGACCAACTCAAGATCGTCAACCCTGACATGGTGATTGACAGGATATGTCCCTTCTATCAGATCCAAGATGGTCGGATCATGGCGCCCGGTGGCTCGGATGACGAGGATGAAGACCAAGCTGCCCGCAAGGAGGAGGAACACGTAGAGTAGGGATGGTGGCCTACGTGCCCTTTTAATTTTCATCCGGCCTGCGCGCCATGTTTCATTTTGACTTCTGGGCTTGTGCCCATTTATTGTAATGTTTTGATTTCTGGACTTGTGCCCGTTTTATGGAATTTCTTGTTTTCCTTTCTAAGTTTGTGTGTGTGCTCGATTATTTATACATGATTTATATTTATGTTCGCATTATATGTTTGCTCGCACATTTGTTATGCTTAATGTATAGGTTTTCTAAGTTGAGAGTGGTAGCTCGACATTCGTTGTGCCCGGTAGTGTAGGGAGCAGGCCGGTTGACCGGGGTGGTTACCTGGTCAGTCACGGGGGTGGACCACGATCGTGGACCAGTCCTTGCGGCGTGAACGTCCCATCACGAGCTGGGTGTTCTGTCGGTCTGGGTACTGAGGCGGCGACTCTCGGTCGAGGGGTTGTCTTCGAGCAAAGCGTTTTTCCGCACACACAAAGGGCAGGCGCTTGCTATCTCGTTAATTCCGGGGAAACGTGGTCGTACCATGTCACGTTCCTATGGTCACGAGGATGGTTCTTGTGTGCAATGTTTAGCTGTAATATTTTTTTAGCTTTTCAGTGTTCCATGGTTGAGCTATCTAATCCCCGTGTAGGTTTTCGAGGTAGTAGGTCCCATGCTCCGTCTTGTCCCGGACATGATAGGGGTCTTCCCAATTTGCGGCGAGTTTGCCCTCGTGCGAGTCATTTTGGTTTCTTCACAAGACTAGGTCACCTACTTGGAACTCGCACTTTAGGACTTTGTTGTTGTATCGAAGATCGATCTTTTGTTTTAGCGTGGCTTTATAGAGAGCTTCTCCTGATCGGATCTCTTCGACTAGGTCGAGCTCCTCCTGGAGAGCCTCTTCGTTGGTTTCCTCCACGAGGGGAGATTCGGTCCTTCTGGACGACTCCCTTATCTCCACCGGGATTATTTCCTCAGTTTCATATGTGAGCCAAATGAGGTTTCCCCGGTGGTAGAATAAGGAGTTGTTCAGTAGGAACAGAGCATGCTATGGAGCTCCTCGACCCATCTTTTCTTGGCGCCGCCGAGTCTTCGTTTCACACCTCGGAGGATCACTCTATTCGCGGCCTCGGCTTGGCCTTTCGTTTGCAGGTGCTCGACCGAAGTGAAATGGTGTTTGGTGACGAAGTCTCGAGAATTTATGTTGGTGAACTTTGTCCCATTGTCGGTGACTATGGCGAGGATGTTCCTCTTGTAGAAATGGAGTATATTGTGTGATGTGATCTTGGCGAGGGCATCGGCCTCAATCCATTTGGTGAAGTAGTCGACGCCCACTATTAGGTACTTGTTCTAATAATAGCCTAAGGTGAACGGACCGAGGATATCCATCTCCCACCAGGCAAACTACCAAGGGGAGGATAGGTACTTGAGGTCGCTCGACGGGGTGAGACGCATGTCCCCATGTCGCTGGTACCTGTCGCACTTCTTAACGTGTTCCTTTATGTCCTCCTACATCATAGGCCAATAGTATCCAACCCGTAAGGCTTTCCTCGCCAAGGACCGCCCTCCGAGGTGTTACGCGTTGATTCCTTCGTGTACCTATACAGGACGGCCGAGGCTAGGGTTTTGTCGACGCATTTCAGGAGTGGGATCGAGAAGCCCCTTCGGTATAATTTGTTGTCGAGCAGGATTGTCGTTTGACGGCACTAGCCTCCTTAGCATCGTCAGGAGGTGCCCCGTGCTGAGGTAGGTGTGTATTGGAGTCTTCCAACAATTGGTGTCCCCGATGGCATTGATGTCGAGTAGCATTTTCGCCCTCTCCGTGCTTGGTTGCGTGAGGATCTTCTGGACGACATATTTATGTCCTCCTTTCTTTTTGTTGCTCGCCAATTTTGAGAGGATGTCTGCCCGAGTGTTCTGCTCGAGAGGCACGTGTTGTACTTCCGCGGAGTCAAAACTCTTCATCCGTTCCCTTATGAGGGCTAAGTACTCGTCCAGGTTGTCTTTCATCGCCTGGTATTTGCATCGGACTTACGAGGCGACCAGTTGGGAGTCCGTGAAGATTTTGATTTCCTTGGCTCCGAGATCTTCAGCCAGGCGGAGTCCGGCCAAGAAGGCTTCGTATTCTGCCTGATTTTTCATCTTAGGGAAGGCCGGTGTTAGGGAGACTTCTACGACGGTGTCTTCCTCGTTTTTGAGGATGATGCCCGTGCATCTTCCCGAGGGGCTTGAGGCGCCATCGACGAAGATGGTCCATTTGTGAGTCCCCGGGGTTGCCTCTGTTCTGGAGGTCATCTCGGCGACAAAATTGGCCAGAACTTGTGCCTTAAGCTCTTTCCTGCCTTCGTAGACGATATCGAACTCGGAGAGTTCCAACGACCACTTCAGCATGCGCCCAACCATGTCGGGTCGGCCGAGCAGCTGCTTAATAGGCTGCTCGGTTCTGACTATGATTTTGTGGGTTAGGAAATAGTGTCGGACCCGCCTGGCCGCGTTGATGAGGGCCAGGGAAACTTTCTTGATATGTTGATATCTCACTTCTGGACCGTGGAGGGCTTTACTCGTGAAGTAGATCGGTTTTTGCCCGTCAGGGGTTTCCCGGATCAGCACGACGCTCACGGCCTCATTTGACACGGCTATGTATAAGTATAGGGTTTCCCCAGCTTCGGGACTCGTCAATACGGGATGCTCTAATAGGACATATTTGAGGTGGAGGAGAGCTTGTTCGCATTCCTCTGTCCACTCGAACGCGGCCTCCTTTCTCAGCAACTTGAAGAATGGGAGGGCGTGCTGCGTGAACATGGCGACGAAACGGGATAGCGACGCGAGCATCCCGTTGAGGGACTGTATCGATTTCTTCATGCTCGACGTTGCGATCTCGGAGAAGGCCTGACACTTGTCTGGGTTTGCCTCGATCCCTCGTTTGGTCAGGTAGAATCCGAGGAACTTCGTCGCGCGTACTCCAAAGGTTCACTTCTTCGGATTGAACCGCATCCTGCACCTCCTCGCCATCTCGAAGACTTTCTTGAGGTGCGTCGTGTGATCGAACTCCGTGCAAGACTTGACAATCATGTCTTCCATGTAGACCTCAAGCATGTCGTCGATCTCTCCTCGGAAGACTCTGTTTATCACTAGTTGGTAGGTTGCACATGCGTTTTTTAGGCCGAAGCGCATTACGTTGGTAGGTTGCACGTGCTCTGTTTGTTGGCCTCGGCCATAGGGATTTGGTTGTACCTCGAGTATGCATCCATGAAAGACAGTAGTTTGAAACCCGCTGAGTTGTCGACGAGCTTGTCAATGTTAGGGAGGGGATAGACGTCCTTAGGACATGCCCGGTTGAAATCCGTGTAATCAACACACATCCTCCATTTTCCATTAGATTTCTTGACTAGTACAACATTGGACAGTCAGGTTGAATACCGAACTTCCGAAATGAAATTTGCCTCTAGGAGATCTTTTACAACTTTTTCATCTGCCGCCGACTTTTCAGGGGACTGTCTACGCCTACGTTACACTACGGCCCTAGCGGCTGGGTTGATGGAGAGCTGGTGGCAGGCCGCCTCAGGGTCGAGTCCGGGCATCTCTGTGGCGCTCCAAGCGAAGAGGTCGGCATTCTTACGAAGGCAGGCCTTCAGCTGATTCCTCGCTAGGTCGGGTAGCCCCGCCCCAATCGTCACAGTCCTCGTTGCGTCTGCCTTGAGGATCAAGATCTCGAGGTCCCCGTTTGGGATGGGGCGCGTTTGATGGATAGGTTGCCCGTTGGTGGTTGGAGGAGTGTCGCTGGATTTGTCCTCGTGATTTGGCTCTTCAGCGAAACGGCAGTCGAGGTCTACATCGTCGACGTAATCCTTTGGTTTGTCATCCTGATCTGAAGGGGGGGCTTAGTTACTTTGGTCGTGGGGCGGATTGTACTAAGGCCCTTCATCGCTGCTTCGAAGCACCGACGAGCAGCTTCTATGTCCCTGTTGAGGGTGACGACGACTCCCAGCTTGGTGTAGTACTTTATCTTCAGGTGGACGGTTGACGGAACTTCGGTGAGTTCGACCATCATCGTCCTGCCTAGGATGCAGTTGTACAGAGATGGGCACTCGACGACCAGAAAACGGACGTTGATTTATCTGGCTTTTTCCTTTTCCCCGAAGGTGACCTTGAGCTCCACGTATCCCCATGGTCTTGTCGTCATCCCGTTGAAGTCCTGGAGGTCGGAGCCCAGGTAAGGGGACATGTTGGATTCGTCAAGCTAGAGCGTCGAGAAGAGGTGGGTATACATGATATCCACTCAGCTCCCTCCATCGACCAGGATGTGTCGGATGTCGAAGTTGGCCATTTGTGCCCGTATCAGCAGGGGGATGGGCGGAGTTGGGGGCTCCCCCGGGGAGCTCCTCAAGATAGAAGGTGATCGGATTGGATCGACCTCAGAACTTGTCGAGCGTGCTCATCTTGCTGGAGCTGTTGCTCATTAGCTCGTCAAACTTCCTTTTAATCGATCTAATCGAGAGCTTTCTTGGGGTCCCGCCCGAAATGACCATTACCCTGGGGAAGTATTCCCACCGGCTGATGTGGCGCACTGGCTCCTCGGGGAGCTGAAGCTCGGTAGGGAGGCCAAATTCTCTTAGTGCGAACCATTCCTCAGGTCGGCCAACGCTGAGGGCCACCTGTAGGCCATAGTCGTTGTTGGGAGGTGGGAGGTCTTCGACTTTTTTGGCCTCAGGAGCCTCCTGCCGCGGGGGGTATCCTTCTTGGGTGTACCTCTTTAGATGCCCGTCCTTGATTAGAATCTCGATTGCATCCTTCAAGTGGATGCAATCTTCTGTTACGTGCTCATGGCTTCGGTGGAAGCGACAATATTTCGATTTTTCCACGTTGGCTTTAGTGGGTGTTGTTTTGGAAAATGAACACCTCCCCGGACAAATTCAGAATTGGTGCACTCAGCCAGTATGCGCTCGTGGGAAGCGACTAGTGTCGTATATTCGATAAAACGGCCAATGGGGCCCCACTGCACCCGAGGTTCTTCGAATTGATCCTCTCTTCGTTGGTCTCCTCTGCGCCGGGGTTTCGATGCTTCATCTCGGGACCCACAGGAGGTTTCTCGGTTTCGAGTGTCACATGCGGTGTTGGCGGCCTCCGTCTCCTCGAATCAGATGTAATGACAGGCTCTCTCTCGAAGAAGTCCTGGAGGGAGTCTGGCGGTGGATGACCATAACCTCGTAGAATTTGGAGTCTCGGCGTAGGCCCTGCTCCATCAAGTAACGTTTCATCTCGTCCGAAGTTGTTACCTAGATCGCCTCCCTTGTGAACCTTTCAATGTAGTTTCTGAGAGGCTCATCTATGGCCTGGATGATCGTGCCTAGCGCGACCTCCGTCTTCGGATGTCACCTTGAGGCCGTGAAATGCCGTGAAAATAGGTCCTTCAGGACCCTCCATAATGTGATGGACTCTGGTTCCAGGCTCTTGTACCAAGCCATGGCGCCCTTCCTCAGTGTTGTCGGAAAGAGCATACACTTGATGGCTCCCCGGACGTTCCTGTAGTCGAGCATAACCTCGATGTCTTCCAGATGGTCGTCCGGCTTCGAGGTGCCTTCGTACGTCGAGAGTACGGGTGCTCTCTCCATCTCGTGGGGGATAGGGGTCGCTATGATTTCCCGGGACAGGGGGTCCTATAGTCGTCCTCGTCGCTGGGCACCAGGGATTGACGGGGTGATGGCCCGTGTCGAGGAGATGGATTACGTACCCTCGGTCTTCTGGCTGGGGCTTCAGGCCTGGTCTCCCTCGAATCTGGGGAGCGCCTCTCCTTCCGGGGTGGCGACCTTGCTCGCTTCTTAGAGGCGATGGGTTAGGGCATCTCCAGCTACGGTCGTCGCCCCCGTGGTTGGGGAGAAGGGCTCCGAGAGTTCCCGCGCTTATCTCCTCGTGGAGGGAAGCGGGACGAGGTGTTGTGTTCCAGCGCACCGATGCGCTCATTCTACCAGAATAGCATCTGGCTCGTCTGGTTGATGGCGGTGAAGAGGGCAACCATCGCCGGGTCCGCTCCAGCCAGTGTGGGAATGGGCTGAAATATCACCGGACTCCTCGCCTGAGGAACGGTGTGGTGTGTAACCTCCTCAGACAAGGGGGAAGCAGTTTGGTCGTCCCTGACGTTGGCCTCGCGGGGTTGAGACGTCCCCAGCTGTTCATCGCCATTGGTGATCAGGGCGATGCTGGAGTTGTAGATAGCATCATCGTGGCGTGGGCTAGTCATGATCTTGAAATTTGAAAGGAGGAAGCTTTGGTTCTTTGCTCAGAGGAACGGGGAAGCTTAGTTTCCCACAGACGGTGCCACTGATCGTACCTGACCAGAAGGGAATCAGTGACCTGCCACACGTCGTTAATCTGCTAGTTGTCCGCCGAAGGTATGGAAGAGGAGGGGGTGTACCTGAAACACACTCCGATGTCAAAGTAAGTGACTAGCTGAGTGAGAGCAAGAACAAAGAGAGAGTAAGAGAGTTAAGTTACTTGACCCTCTAGTGAATAGGGTATTTATAATGAGCCCCCAACGCAGGGCCAGCGGTTATCTAGCACTGCGGTGGGCTACCAGGCCCAATGTTAGCAATTGCTAGGACTTAAGTGGCGTCGTGATGATAAGCATGTGGTTT